>AYEL01085222.1:0-51658 GCA_000484575.1 Olivierus martensii | reverse complement strand
GGAATGGAATCCTGTAAACACCTTGTCTCTCTTTATGTAAAAGAGGGTCTTTTTTGTTCCGTAAAATTTCATATACAGTTCGGTTTCTTTTGGTCGCTATTCTTCTATTGCTCTTTCTAGCAATTTTCTTCATCATACTAAGGCTTCTCAGGTGAAATGGTACCGCTAGGAAATTCTTGCTTTCTACACTTTGCTCTTTTTGTTTCCCTAAATTCTTCTTCATTTGTTTACATATCTGCGAAAGAAAGGAGTTAGTATAACCATGCTTATTACCAACCTGTCGGATGTACTCTAATTCTTCTTTTAGATCTTCATCTTCGCTACAGTATAATAACGCTCTTTTATAGTAGCTTCTAAATGCTGCCTTCGTCATAATATAAACATGCATATAAACATAATATAAAACTAACTGCGTTTTGTGCTGTTTGATATTATTCAAAAAGGAAGTTTTTAAGCAGTTTTAAGTGAATGTAATCGATAAAAATCTTTACAAACTGCGAAGAAACGCATCCTTTGCACATATTTTATCAGGTACTTAATTAATGCGATTAGCTGGAAAGAATAAATAAAGTTTCAAAATACTGTTAAATATAAGTGTTTATTTGATATCAACTCAATACAAAATTATGCGGTGATTTTTACTTAATGATGCTTGATATCAGTCAATACAAAATTATGCGGGATTTTTACTTAATGATGCAAAACGATCAATTACTTTGTCCAAATCGAAAGCTTTTGCGATTTTTCTATCAATGAACATGATTGCTAAATTACTTAACCGATCATCAAGCATTCTGTTAGGTAAATATTTAATAAAGTGCATACAGGAGAATGTTCTTTCACATCGGTGTGGCCCATCCTTGGCCCACTCAAAAAAAAAGCTGGTTAAATCACTGTGATCAACAGATATATTTTGTCAAACAAACTCAGAACTGACACAAAAGAATGGAGGCACACAAATTTTAGCTCTTTAGAAACCTCAAAAAATCATCAAGAAAAAATCAACAGTAATTTATCATCATAATTTTAAATTACTTTTTAAATCTGACACAAATAAGGCATTTTTTATAGTAATTTTATATTTTTCAGCAAATACTCCTACATTACCAGTTTTTTTCAGCAGTAACTGATGCATCTTTATTTGCCATTTTAATTCTTACCTTAGGACGTAGATCAGTTGCTATTAAAGAAATAGCAAGAATGATTGAGCAGTTACTCTTGAATTGACTACAAACATAGTGCTTTTTGATACATTTGCAACAATTGACAAAATCTTGGTTAGCATTATTTTCTAGAGCAATTTGTTTTGTTAGAATGGCTTTTATTTATTTGACATTCATGTTTGAAGTGACCAAATCTTTCACATTTGTGACACTTGATATTGTTCTTGCAGTTAGTCTTCATATATCCTATTTTACTGCACTTGACATATACACTCTTGGTAAATTTACTATTTGTTTGAAAAGCTACTATGTCACTTCCTGCTAATATATCCTTCTCTGACAGTCTGTTTGTCTTTCTTCTTGTTTCTTCATCTAGAAGTAAAAAAGGATAAATGCACTTTTCAACTTTTTGAGAAAATGAAGGTTAAAATTTAGCCTGTGTCAGTTAAATATATCATCCTTTCTTTTTACTGAAGATATTGAGAACCACTTTTCTAGGGGTAAGATGCTTTACTTATATTCTTTGGCTTCTAATCAATGAGATAATGAAACTTAATAATTAAGGAGTCACTGTAAATACTAAACCTTTTATTATACCTAAAAAAGTAAGAAATAGTACAAAACTGTAATATGAAATAATTTCCCAATTTGTTCTACTTTTGTATTTAAAATCTATTTTAAAAATTCTACATAATTCTTTATCATAATCAATTTTATTGTTAATGTTGTTATATATTGTTAATTTTATTGTTAATTCTTTATCAATTTAATTCATAATCTTAATCAATTGCATTTGTTGGTAATCCACCTAGTTGCATTCCTCATGAGACAGATTGGTGGGCTGAAACAGCAGATTTAACAGGTTCTAGTATTTCATATATTTGATCTTTGGTTGAATAAGATTTTGTGGCAGTATTGTTGATAGTTGAATTTGTCTGTTTTTCCCCAAAGAATGTTGCCTTTGAATGAACCACTTCAAAGGCTTAGAGCCTTTGAAGTGGTTCATTTGAAAATTTTTGAAATAATTTGTATTTTTACAACCATGAATTTTCTTGAGGATTTGGCAACTACTTTTTCCAGTGTTGTGGAATAAAAATTTTCTTTTGATTGTGTTGTTTAACTTTCTCAATTATCCCAAAGTTTGATCACTTTCATTAAATGAGTGACCACTCATCAAGTATTTGTGATCAATAATCTCAATGTTGATATTATTCATAACTCAAAGCCAAAATTTTACTATAAAATGACTTTTCTTTTGTCTGCCACAGTTGTCACTAATTTTCAATTACCTTTACATTTTGATGGCAAAGTTTGTAAAAACTTTAATCGGAAAAAAGCTATTTTCTGGCTACCATGTGTAATTCTACTTTCATATTACATAAACATAGCAGAATTATCATTTCCCAGATTATGCACACAAAGATTGAAAGTCTATAGTTCTCATGTGTAGTTACAGTGAACCATATTTTTTTGGAGAAAATAAAGAACAAATCAGAAATTGTTTCATAATAAGAAAAAGCAGATTGCATTCATTTGAATAAGAGTTCATCAAATAAAAGCACTTTAGCAGTCAGAAATAAACAAACATTTTATAAGTAATCGTAAACTAAAAACATTTTTGGTATCTCAAATAACATCATCAGTTGCATGGAACAAATCATATGATGGATGATTTGATCATATAATGAATGATATGATTTGTTCCATGCAACTGATGATGGTATTTGAGATACCGAAAACATTTTTAGTTTACGATACTAATAAAATGTTTTATTTCTGACTGCTAAAGTGCTTTTATTCAATGAACTCTTATTTGTATAAGAAATAACAGTTTTCAGAAGTTTTTGTTTAATACATTTACTTGTTTCACTAAAACTGAAAATCCTCATAACATTTATTATAAAATATAATAAACAATACCAATAATAAACAACACAGTATAATGAACAACACATTGTTTTAAACAATCATGTTATTATTTAAAAAAAAAAATAATTTTTATATTTTTCACCAGAATGAACTTTTTTAATAAATCAGGTTTGTGTTTAAAAAGTTTATAAAATTCTGTACATGCCATGACAAAGTTTCATTTGTATAAATACCTGCTTCCAATGTTTTGACTTTTAATTGGTTTTGTCAATGTTCCACATATTATTCACTAATGAAAATACCCATTCAGTGGGGTAGATCTAATGCATCCAGGGAGACAGAAGCAAAATTCAATGATTTTAAAATATTTTTAAACATTTCTGTTGAGAGAATGTTGATGATCTCCTAAAAATACGTCAATTGGACAAAATACGTCATTTAACAAAAACCTTGGAACCTTGATGATACTTAGATAAATTATCCATTAAAAATTTTCTATGCTCTCTTGAATGCAAACAAAGATCATTAAAAATAATCATTTTTTTAAATTTATTAAGTTTTTTAACATCACCATAAAATTTCTTAAAAATAGTTTTTTTATAAATCAAATTTTTTTACAATAATTAATATAGTAGTACTAGAATCATTACAAGGCATTATTTGTTCAATAAAATCAGTCACTTGCATCTGCATTAGTTCAGCCAAAAAAATCAAGAACTTGGTCTGCTTTGACTGTGATTTCAGAAAAAGGTTTTGAATAACAAAGTTAGAAAAATATTTTGAATAACAAAGTTCCTATTTTTGATTTCATTTAAAGAAATATTCACCAAAAATTTATTTCTTACCATGTTTAAATTTAATTCTTGAGAATAATTACAGTGATCACACATTTCTTGTTTAATTTTTACAAGATGTTTGTCAAGGTCCCTCTGCAATTCAATCATTCAATCATTTTTAACATAGTCTCAATAGAATTTAATTTTGAATTCGTAGAAGATTTTCTCTCAGAGAGTAAATTCTTAAATCAAGTAATGTAACCTGCTGAGATGACTCTTAAGAAGCAGTAAAATAGGAATCTATCCTTGACATTTTAGATGTTGGATCACTGGGTGAGCTTTGATGTAAACTTCCCTTTCTGGATGTGGAATCATCATTCTGCACTTTAGGTGGAGTAGAAAACATACGTCACTGAAACCAACAAATCAAATACCAGATAAAACTAAAGAGAAATATAAATTTCCAATATCCAGTTCTGACACAATCTAAAAATGTGTCTTTCTTTGTCAAATGTCAATAGTGCCCCCTTTGAAAAGCAAATAAACTGGACATAAAATGCTGTATTAAAAAATCATGCAACAAGTAGAACTGAACTACAAGTTTTATTTTAAAATTTCACACTAAGTACAAAAATTACAAAAGTTTATTTTGACTTCCATATTTTGTCAAGAATTTTTGTTTTGCATGTTTACTTAAACATGTTTCTCTTTCCGTCATTGTACATATTTGCAAAAGTTTTTTAGTAATTTGCATGCATTTGAGATATTCAGAAAATTCTTATAATGCAGCCAATTTATTTGTAGCATCAATAAAATTTCTTATTTTTTTCTCCCTCTGAAAAGTTTCTTCCCAACTCTTTTTCATTGCTGTCTTCTTCATTTTTAGAATTTTCATCTCTTCTTGACTGAATCAAAGCACTTATATTTGATAACCTGCCTCTGTTAAAAAGTTTTTATCAATGTTGACATATTCTTCAGCATTTACCTGTATATTGCTTCAAGCTGTCCTATAAATGTCTAAATTTCATCTGTGTAATACTTCAGAAAATTTTTCCATTTCTTGTTCAGATTGTCCAATAATTTCAAATTAAAAACCATTTTTTCCTTTATAAGAAGTTGCACAAGTTTTTTTTATTCAGTAGAATTTTAAGTCTTTCCGTTTCCACATTAGACAGTTTCCACATTATATAGATATTTTCTTTGTTATTTTTATGGAAGTTGTTTGGGAATAAAAATGTTTTTAGTATTGACAGATTTCTGGCTTGTACAGTGTCCAGTTTAGACAGGTTTTAATATAGTGCCAAAGTTGCAATATTTATACTGCATAATTTTATATTTTATAAAATATATACCTGTATATCATATTCTTTTTGTCCTTTCCAAGTCTGTTGAAATAAGAGAAAAACCCACATTTTTCTAAGTTTATATTAAGAATGGTTATTACATTTTCCATAATATTCCAATTTCTATAAACTATTTTATTGTTTATATATATAATACTTATTAATAAATGATGTTTTTTAAGGTATATCATTGGCAGAGTCATCACATTAAACAAAGTGGAGTAGATGATATGGTACTTCTTACCAAAGTAACAGAGAATGCTATTATTGAAAATCTGAAAAAAAGATATATAAATGGTCAAATTTATGTATCCTTTTTTATAGTAATAATAAAAGTTTGTATCTTTTGAGTAAATTTCAAAAGTATGAGAGATGCAATTGTAAGAATTATAAAGAATATATATTTACTGAATGTAGCTGAGAAGATATTTGTTAAACTGTGAATGAGAGAATGAAGTGAGTTACTAATAAAACAAACAAAATTCAAATTTTTTATGAGCAGTGGAACTTGAAAGATTAAGATTATTAATGAAATTTTGTGATATAGCTTCAGCAGTGGAAGAGGATGCACAAACCAGATTTACTCAATGTATATGAGTGTGAAAAAGCATCTCTGTATGAAGAAAAGAATATTCTGTGCATTTGTGAATCTTAATAAGATATATAACAAAATAAATTTGAGTAAATTATAGAAAGTAGTGAGAATATATTTTGAATCAGCAACTTTTTGGATCCATGAGAGCAATGTTTGTTAACAGTTACACAAGTGTGATAGTGAATAAAGGCATATCAGAATAGTTTGCAATTGAGGAAAGGATGATGCAAGAATGTTATGTCCTAAGGCTATTTAATGTGTACATGGAAGCATATCTGAGGGAAATTATGTATAAATTAGATTTGAAAGTGGGTGAGAAGAGAGAGAGTGAGTGAGTATTGTGTAATTGCTGATAACATTATTCTCTTCTGAATAAGATTTGAGAACACTTGTTTTATAGTTGAATAAGGCATGAGAAGCAGGTAAGGTTTTCCATGTTGGTGATCAGCCAACTATGGTATAGTCTGATGAAAAGATTGCTCTCTTGAAGGTCCCAAATGATTCCAGACAACTCTAGTTCCTAAATTCTGGACATTATGGTAAAGCCAAATTACTAACAGTTGAGAAATATCCATTTCATGGATCTAAAAGGGGAATGTTTTCATATAATTAATTTAATAATTATGAACATTCAATCCAATGTTATTTACAAGAAATCACAAACAAGCACTTGAAGCAGGATAAATACACTATTTTATTATTAATATATGTAATGTATATTATATCTAATAATAAAATAGTGTATTTATCCTGCTTCAATTGCTTGTTTGTGATTTCTTGTATTAGTAGAAGCAGCAGAACTCAGTTGTTTATAGCCAATGTTATTTGTTTTTACAATCTTACAATCAATGCAACTCTCTGTCTCAAGCATTCCAAATAAACAAAATCATTTACTTATTCCACATTCACCCCATTCAGCTTAGTTTTATCTCAAACTCCTCATTCTTCTTAGTCATAAGTAAATGAATCTCTGTCTCAAGCATTCCAAATAAACAAAATCATTTACTTATTCCACATTCACCCCATTTTAGCTTAGTTTTATCTCAAACTCCTCATTCTTCTTAGTCATAAGTATTTTCATCCTCATTCTTCTTAGTCATAAGAAGAATGAGGAGTTTGAGATAAAAATAACTTGAATGAGAGTGAATGTGGAATAAGTAAATGAATTTGTTTATTTGGGATGTTTGAGACAGAGAGTTGCATTGATTGTAAGATTGTAAAAACAAATAACACTGGACTGAATATTCATAATTATTAAATTAATTATATGAAGATATTCCCTTTTAGATCCATGGCTTTCTGTAACAAGAGAAACTGTCTGTTCTAATGATCTTTCTCAACTGTTGGTAATTAGGCTTTACCATAATGTCCAGAATTTAGGAACTAGAGTTGTCTGGAGTCATTTGGGACCTTCAATAAAGCAATATTTTCATCAGACTATAACATTGGTGGCTGATCACCAACATGGAAAATCTTCTATTTTTGATTTTCAGAACTCAAAGAATATATAGCTTAACTGAATATATTTTGAATATGGTATGAATTGAATATGATATGATTTTTGACATGGATTATATACAAAGAGCTTTGAAAAATGCATGAATGACAATTGGGCATATGAAATGTGAACAGATCAGTGAGAGAGAATAAACAAGAGTTTGTAAATGAGATGTGCAAGTTTAGGCTGCATGTACTGTGTGATTATGACATGTTAAAGAGAGTGTGCATTTGAATATATGAGGAATGATTTTGTGGGAATATAGTTTGTAATGAAGATGGCAAATGAAGAAATGGTATATTGTCTTATTGTATCAGAATACAAAAATTATATGGAGGATTACTCAAGTTGCTTTTATCATTGCTTAAACTCTTATACAATAGTTGTTAACAATTTAAATATGTAGTTATACAATAGTTGTTAACAATTTAAATATATAGGTAGACCTTTAGCAGAGATTTTGCTAAGAAACATAGAAGATGACCGAATCCTGATTTTCCAGCCCTCGTTAAAGTTTTATATACGATATTTAGATGATATACTAACAGTATGGGAGGATGATAGTAGAATAAATGAAGTCATAGATGCCTTCACAATGCAGACACATGGGATAGCCTTGAGGAAAGAATAGCAGAGCACATACAACATTCACTACTTGGACTTGGATATAAGTAAGGACAATGGGCAACTGAGAACAAAAGTGTATAGGAAGCATACATATGTGCCAGTTCTCATCCCCAACTGGTTAAGGGACCCCATCAATTTCAAAAGGGTGGTGTTTAGAGCCTTTTTTAAAAGAGCACTTATAAACTATACAACTGGGGAAGACACAAAGCAAGAACTAGACTATATAATAAAAGTGGGAATGGAGTATGGCTACTGAAGATCCTTTCTAACACAAATAATGAGATTGGTAGAGAGGAACCTACATACCCCATCCCAGCAAGCAGGGAGTGCAGCAGCAAAACAAGATGAATACATGACAGTACTATATAATATAAAGAATCTTAATATTATAAAAAGAATAGCAAGTAAAAGAAAGAAGATGATAGCAGTAAGAAGAGGTCCAATGATTTTTAATATATTGAGAAACGACAAAGACCACTTCAGAGAGAAGAGAAAAATGGAGTATATAAAATTCCAGTGGAGGACAAACAGACAAGCCTGGGAAATTGCATACATAGGAGTAACCAGAAGAATGTTAGCCAGAGAATAAAAGACCACGAGAGATATAGAGAAAGCAAGATTAACAATAGCCTCGGCCACAGAAGCTTACAGCAGAGACCTCAAAATCAAATGGGATAAAGCCAGAATTATAAGGAGAGTTAATGTACCAATACATGCTTTATTAACAGAATCAATTGAGATGATAAGAAGAAAAAACAGAAAAGACATCATAAACGAGGGACCAACATTTGAACCCCCACTCCCTTGGAAATATGCAATACAGCAAGAAAGAACTAGACTGCTATAAGGCACTAGTGTTGTACCCCATTAAGACTGTAAATAATTAAGGTACTATTTACATATGCACGTTATTACACATATTATGTTACATATGAGTAATATTTTAAAATATTATTTTTTATAATTCTGCAATGCTAACAATTTACATAAATATTATATTTGTGTTTTTTCTATTATATTTAGTTTATTGTAGTTTTTCCTTTATCTAGATGTTGTTTGTAACCATAGTAACACATGTTTGTTCTAATGTAAGATTTTAAAAAACTTATTCTACTTCTAATTTGTGTAGCCTGAAGATGGCTGTTGTGCTGAAAACATTTGCACATATTAAAGTTTTTTTCTCAACTGCTACTAGTGCTATATTTAAATTGTTAACAGTATTATAAATGTATGAATCATAGAATAATGAGAATCAGGTTAAAGCTAGGATTGTAGAGGATGTTTCTGATTCTGCTTATTCTCCTGAGATAGTTCAAATGAGAATGAGAAAGACAAGATCTAGTATGAACTGAATAATATGTCAAATGAATGTTATGCAATTAAATTATTGTTTCAGATGATTTGAATAATTGGGTTAGTATAGAGAGAAATTGTGATGTTAGTGTAGAAAAATAGATTGGAAAAATAATGATTTAGAGAGAATGAGATGTAAGTGTTGGAAAAATATACTGAGAGAGGGCTGTTTGTCTTTTCAAGTATGAGACTATCCATCAGTATACCTGGAAAAGCCATGAGAGAGAGAAAGTGGTATGATTGACTTGGTTGTATGTGGTGAGAGACTAAGGAGAAAAGCATTGGCACAAAATTAATAAGAGGTGCAGAGATAGGTTCTTATCACTATCTTGTGATTTCAAGGATGATCAGCTGAAATGTTGCAGGAATGTAAGAAGGATTGAAGATATGTGATGCAAGTGATGTTGATCTTACAAGACAAATGTCAACCATGGCCCTCTCTGATTTTTCCAATTTTTATATATGTTATAGTACTATTCACTCACAAATCCATGATAAAGCAATATTCGCAACTCTCAAACATTCCTGAAAAGGGATTTAAAGTTTTCTATGTTCTTTATATACCGAGTCATATTGACAATTTAACAAGTGCCATCATATTGCAATGTGTTAAGCATGTGATTTGATTACCATGACCTATGATCAAAAGGACATGGGTTCGATTCTTATCTTTTTATCTTTTAAATTGAAGCTAATGTAAATTATTGTGCAATGCATTTTTATTAATGAGAAATTATTATTTTGCAATTATTTAATTTGTTTGCTGTGCCCTTTAAACATATCTAACACAAATATTAAATACATATATAAAGAAATGCAATTAATAAACTTTTTAACACAAAATATTTATTTTAATTAACAAATACAGATTATATTATTATTTGTTGTCAGGATCATCCTTGATCTCTATGGCTGATATGCATTTATTCAGGTTATACTCATTATAAAAGCATCCAAAACAGAATATTGTTTTACAATGTGCAGATTTTATGAACTTTACATTTCTATAAGCTTTTAATCACCTAAAACGTTAGATCTACATCCCAACATATACATAACACTACAAAAAGCATCACTATTCAATATGTGCAACATAGTAAGAAAGTTTCTCAGCACTGACACAGATAGTTAACACAATTAAACATCACAAGTAGCTGTCTTGACTTTAAAAATTTTATTTTTTATAGAAGTATTATATATGTGTGTATATGTGTTTTGAGGATTTCTATGATACAAATTCAATACAAATTCCAATTTCAGTAATAAATGTAAAGTTAATTGCAAAATTCCTGTTGTTTTCGGGCTAGATTATGGCCCATCTTCAGTACAAACGTTTTTTATTTAGCTGATTTTCTATTATTCTAATTCTTTATTCTGAATTAATAAAGAATTAGAATAATAGAATTTCTGAATTAATGGGCCATAATCTAACCCGAAAACGTTTTAGATGATTAAAAGTTTTTGCCTTGCCTAAAGAGCTTTTTATTTTGATTTAAATTAAATACAGCAAGAGCTAGTTATATATTAATTTCTATAAGCACATGGTGTTTTCATTATTGAGACAGGGAAACATATTTCATTGACATTTAAAAATAAGAGTCTCTTTTTAATTAACTTTGATGTGAACCATGCATATAGAATCATCGATTTTAATACAGGGGCATTTAATTGGTATAACAGCAACAAATGAATTTTTTCGCATTTCTCTAGTACCAATTTCCCACAATAAAGTGGAACAATTTTGCAAGCATTTTATGTAATTACAAAATAATAATTTCTCATTAATACAAATACAGATACTCCTCACTTAACGACCTACCTGTTTAACGACTGCTCGAATTTACGTCCGAGCTTAAGACTATTTTTTTTTAATGGAATATTTGGTTTTTGCTCATACGCATAGCTTACAACTTTTGTTTGTAATTTCCCCACACTCATAGTTCCAAAAAAACTGAAGAAAAATACTGTATTTTGTGCATAATTAAGATATAAATTTTTAATTTGAAATTTGTTTCCAATATTTTAATATAGGAACAAGTTTTTCGCTTACCAACCAATTCGTTCTACGACCGAGTCGTGAGAACGAAACCCAGTCATTAAGTGAGGAGTACCTGTACATTGTACAATAATCCACTTCTGTTTTGATTGAAAAAAACTAAAAAGATGAGAATTGAATCAGCATTCTTCTAATCCTATATAATAGTATTCAAGTTGAATGCATCACACTATGATAGCATTCATTAAATTGTTAATATGACTCGGTATGTAAAGAACAGAAAACTTTAAATTGCCCCCCTTTTTTTTTGAGAATCCTTGAGAGTTGCATGGTTATTGCTTTATCATGGACTAGAAAATGTAAAAAATAAACTCAGCACTTACAGCATGCTGTAAGTACTGAGTTTATTTTTTACATTTTCTAGTTATATGCCTAAGAAAGCAGTATCACATTTGCTTTTTCATGGATTTGGGGAAGAGTATTATTACAACATATATAAAAATCAACAAAATCAGAAGGGACTTCCCTTATTGGTATAAAGTGAGAGATATATAAAAAGTTCAGTCCAGTGGATGAGAATATGTGGAATTTGGAAGATGTATGGATAAAAGAAATACCTGGAAATGTGAAGATTTGTATTTTACAAATGTGAAATTTCATTTTCAAATTTCAGAAAATTCTTCAAGAATTTTAAATGTTATGATAGCACAATGTTCTAGCAACCAATATGTAAGTAGTCTTCAATTAACAGTTCAGGTTGGTTTCAAAAATTTCAAACCCTGCCAAAAACTAAATAAATTAAAATATAAATCAATTAAAAAGTATTTATATTATATTTATTTTTATATAAATTTAGAACACATGCATGTTAATTTTTACATAGATATAATCAGGAATGCGTCTATATGAACAGATTAAATTAGTTTGCTTTTATTATTTTATTGCTAATTAATTCTTTCAATGGTTTTAAATTTTTGTTTATAATATAGAATACGATAAATTGTTGTTCCAAATGAAATGACTTTTGTTCAATATTTAAAAATTATATATTAAATTACGCTTTACTGATTTATGAAATAGTTTAGATATATAATCCTTCCAATTTCCAAAACATACACAGATCAAAATCGATAAAAAAAAAGTAAGTAAAAAACTGCATTAATTGTTTTGTAAAAGTAGTCCTGTTTTATCGATTCAAGAGGTCGTTTCTCTTTTTATCGCAAGTAAATGAGTAATAAGAAAACTTGGAACTAATGTTATTTTGATAATAAATCAATTTAAGTAGGTCAATGGCTAACTGAAATACAATTTTATTTTCGTTGTCGAATGGAATATAAATAAGGTATATAGATTATTATTATTTTTTACTTATTAAATTTTTGATATAAACATGAAAGCTTATATGCAAATAGATATATGTTTAGGTATATCAATGTATAAAAAGGAAAGAAATCGCCTGTAAAGGAGATAATTTAGAAAACTTTGCTGAGATAAACATAAAACAGGTCGACAGATTGCTAAATATCTTAAAATAATAGTAAAAGGAAAAAATAATAATAAATATTGTAACTGAAAGAGAAAAGTTAAATATAAATCTGTGATTTATTTAAGTTTATGGAAAAAAAAATGCATAAATAATTATCAAAATAAAAAATATATAACTATATTAGCAATGAATAGCGTAAATAATATTTATGCTTGATATAAATATCATCGATAAATGCTTGACGTTAAAAAGCTTCTGTTAGTAAACAAAATTGTAGTAGATAAGTTTCTTTTTTCCACTTGGCATAATAAATATCT
Organism: Olivierus martensii; assembly: GCA_000484575.1. NCBI lineage: Eukaryota > Metazoa > Arthropoda > Arachnida > Scorpiones > Buthidae > Olivierus > Olivierus martensii. The sequence goes on along the minus strand of AYEL01085222.1, from coordinate 38,635 downwards.
ACTTAATTCTATGCACGTTTCTAATTTTTATTTTGCAGCTGTATAAGAAAAAAGTGCTATATCAATATCTCTTCTTTGATACTGGAGACAGTGATGTATTGTATCAGTTGTATTTCTATCAAGAAAAAGCGTCTAGTGTCGTATTGAGTTAGTACTGCTATTTATAACTGTTAATTTATTGTTATAACTAGTATTTTGTTTATATTTAAAAGTTAAAAATATATTTTAAATTACGATAAATTGTTTTACGCTTACAATAATTTAATTTATTTAAATGCAAAAATAAAATAATGATGGAAAAAAAAGATTCTAAACTAATATTGTACTTACGTGATTGGTATTGATTTGAAACACGCGCATTTCAGTAATGCCACTCTACCTCATAACATGATTTTGTACAACCAATTAGTAACAATATAGCATCAATGAGTGCATCCGTCATCTGTCATTCTGTAGAGAACCGAGTTAATTCAAGCGTCAAGTAGTGAGCAATGAAAGTAATTAGAACTGGTTTCGTCCTCATTAATTCGAATAATAAGTAAGCACGATTTGTGTCATTAACTCTACATACTTGCCCAATTTTATGATAAGCTATTACATTCCTTATACACTATATCTAAATAAATTAATATAAATTCGTTATTAGAAGCGTAATAAATAATTTTTCACTTATTAAATGCAACTACTGAAAAAATATCCTAATTATTGAATTATTTTATTTTAAAAAATTTTAAATTTATATTATTAATTTTCTTAAGAGATTTGTTTACTTTTTTTTTACACTTTCTCTCTAGATTTGTAAATTTAATAAATAACTTCATTGATAATTCAAATAGTATATTAGCATGAAAATTTGATATTTATCTCGTAAAATAAGCATAAATTAAAATATTTCTACCGATAAATAACCAAAATTTATTAATTATGTCTTAAAATAAAATTACGGTGTCTGAGCTAGCTTATGTATTAAACTTAATTTGAGATTTTTCTGCGCTGTTTGCATCTATTAATAAATAAAAAGCTCGAAGACAAACTTTATCAGATTGTTCACAATGAAACTATTATCTTATCTTGTCTTCATGAATAGTTGCTAATTATCATCAAAAAATAAATAAGAATATACATTTTTCACCAATTATTACAGAAGAAAAAAAATTGGTCTTATCTCCTTGTTCAGACGATCCACAAAATATTTTGTGGATCGTCATACCATTAAAATTTCAGTGAATCTTATATTATTATCCAAATTAATTATATGATTCCTACTTGGTCTTATTATAAGATGGTGACCATTCAAAATAAAATTTCACCCTTTGGAGAGTTTATATCTTTGATCCTATTTATCGTATTTGAATGACATGCTATTCATTTGAAAGATATTTAGCTATTTTTTATAAAAAAAAAAAAATCGTTTTTAATCTGCTATTTGTCAATGAAATAGCTCAAAAATAAAAACACGACAGAGATTCGAAATAAAATTTTAAAAAGTTGATGTCTTTGAAACTTTATCACATGTGAATGATACTGCGGTAACAGCGAAACATAATAAAATAATTTAATATATATATTTTAATTGGTAGAATTTTATAATTATTGAAATTAATTTTTGAACAAAAATTGGAGATGTCTGGGGAAGCAGAAGGATCGATTTCATCGAACAATGATGAAACGAGATCGCCTTCTGCTAAACAATAAGAGAATATGATCGCCTCTTATCGAATTATAAACAAAAGATAAGTTTGTTCTTGCAAAAAAATAAGGGGAAACGAGAGTGTCAAGAGAGAGAAAAGAACACATTCGAGAAGAAAGTGGGAAAAATGCAGTAGAGAAGGGTGAATCCGTGTCCCGTTCCGTAGGTGGTAGGATTAGGGAACGAAGACATAAAGGATAATAAAAAGCTAAAATAGATTATTTCGCTTTTACTCTCTCACTCCCAGGTATGATCTCCACGTCAGGTAGGACTTTCAAGCGAAGTATGTTAATATTGTGTTTTATTTCCATGTTTGTTTTGAATAAATATAGACTATGTTGCTTGTTTTGTCCGAGTATCCGAATCAATTCTCCTATCCTAGATCCTTGCAGGGACTGGCAACTCGGGCAGTTGGCCGTATCATAACATGATAGGGTTAAATTAAACAAAATTTAAAATTTTATTAAAGAATTAAATGTTTTAACATAAGATTTTGTAAATTTTTTAAGTTTATAATGTTAATTTTTTCGAAATATCTTCCTGTGATTAAAAAAAATTATATATTGATATCTTCCTGTGTTCATTCCAATGGTGTGTTTCTGAATGTCGTTTGAATCTGCAGCTGGCAATTCTTTTTCCACATGAAGGACATTTTATTACTATCGCCAACATTTGTTCTCTGATGTCCTGTGAAATTTTTAAATCCTTCATATAAAATGATGCTCGACATGTTGGGCATTCCTTCTTCCTCTTTCCTTCTAAAAATTTTTATTCGTGTAGTTGCACTAAGCACTTTCTACAATATGTGTGATTACAAGGCAACTTCATTGGCCTCGAGAAGATTTGATAGCAGATTCCATATAAGAAGTCATATTCTGTTTTTACCGTCTTCCACGACATTTTTAAACTAGATTTGTTAACTAAATGAGTATGTTCACTTAATGATGTATTTGGAATTGTTTAACGATAATTGTTAATCATAATACTGTATACTCCTATTGTTATAAAAATTTATGAATATAAATTTATTTCGGGAATATAACGATATTTTAGGGGAAGAATTCTGACACGCTTATATATATATATATATACAGTGGATTCCGTTTAATTGGGACAACCACGTAATTAGGCCAAATCTCAAATAACGGAAACCAACAAACAGATGACGCCACTTTCCATTCAGGGAGAAAACTAAATGGCCAGGGCGAAACAAGCCCTTCCACAGGCTGCCCACCCCTGCAGAGCTCAGCCGCGATTGTGGAAGATGGGGATCGACTGTTAACAAAAAAGTCCTTTATAAAGGAAATATTAGAATAAACATGATTTTTTTCGTTGATTATTCCTAAAAAATTTCGCTTTGCGTTCATGTTAATACGATTCTTTTATTCTTCACTTACGTTAAATATAGTATAATTTTCCTCTTATATTTGGAAAAAAGGATACCATACTAATATGTACTGTATCTGGCGGCGGCCACTTATAGACCCCATCACAGGTTGACCAACAGCCATGATAGAGTCAATCGGATGGTTGAAGGATGGGGTTCAACGGACCGCGCCCTGCGGCCACTTATAGACCCCATCACAGGTTGACCAACAGCCATGATAGAGTCAATCGGATGGGGTTCAACGGACCGCGCCCGGACTCCTCCTGAAAAACTGGATGCGTAGGCAGGGCCGGCTCAAGGTACTGGCAACTCGGGCAGTTGCCCTGGGCGCATCATGGGCTTAGGGGAGCCATCGAGGATCTTCCAAAAAAAAAGAAAAAGTGAAAATAATAAATAAAATATTTTTTCAATCTGATGTTTGTAAAATGGAAAGAAAAAGTGAAAATAATAAATAAAATATTTTTTCAATCTGACGTTTTAACTTGGGAAAAAGCAAGTTTATCTATATATATATTATAAATTAGGCTCATAAACACTAATAAATTACATGTTGTCACGCGAAATCTGTGGATTGCATTAAGAATAATCCTTACAATATGTATTTATAAGCTTTAGTAAACTAAAGTTTAATAAAAATATACGATACAATACCTATTACTGTGGTGGCTGGCGAGAGAAGCTTTAGTTTACTAAAGCTTATAAAAACATACATACGGTCCTCCATTTCTTAAAACAAAATGAATTCTTTGGCAATTTTGTCTATAGAAAATGATATTGCCAAGAATATAAATATAGAAAGTGCTAACAAAAAGATTTATTGATCTAAAGGCCAAAAAAAAAAAAACAAAAATGTTTTAGGTAGGATAATAGTTCATACTGTCCAAATATTAGTTGGGGAAAAACAATATTATTGTTCATTTTTTTGTTTAAAACAATCCGGATAATAAACTCATTTCTATATTTTTAGTTTTTTCCTTGTGACACCAGTAAAAGTTTTTTTATCCATTTTTCTACTTCAAATATCATTTTTCTGTATTGAATACCGTAATATCATATATTTTATATTTCTAATACAGTTCATTAATTTAAATATTAAGGATTTAAAAATAATTTTTGTCTCTAGGCTACCTCTGCAACTTCATAACGTTCCTGAAGTTTTACAACTTTTTATACAAATTTAAGGGATTTTTTTCATGCTAATATTTACTCCTTACGATTACAATATTCGTTATTATTTAGAATTAACTCAATTTATAATCCGATTTTTCTTAGGATTATAAATTTGAAAAAAAACCTTCAAAAAATGATTAAACAAGTTGAACTCGATCTGAGATTATTAATTAAAATATCGAGATTGTTGAGATGGTTTGACAAATAAATTTGATCATATTTACCTTCTTTTTTATAGAATAGACTAACCGAATGAGTACTTTATTCGAATAATGTCTTTAGAGAATTCTCTTCTCGAAAATATATCATTTTTCAAGATGATTTTCTTTTTTTAAAATTTTGTACGTGAATACAGGTATACAACTAAAACTTTTAAGATTTATAATCAATAATTTTTCATTGATAATCTTTTTTTCTTAATAGTATTTTTGTAATCTGTTTTCCGAATATCTTTTATTATATGTGATTTTTTTGTTTTGGCAACTAGAGAATTGAGTTTTAACTGTTGATCTTTGTCGGAAGAACCATTAAGGTCTCTTATCATGTAAGAGAATAAATGATTATTATTATTATTAAGAAAAAAAATGATAATTTTTGTGACGACTAAAAAAATGAAATGCAAAGAAAAATTAAAACTTTGTTCAAATTTATAATATCATTTGAAAAATTTTAAACAAAAACTATATAAATCTATTTAATTTTGTTTTGTTTCATTTATTAATTAATGATATATGATTATAGATGGAAAATAAAATATATAAAAAGTTAAAACTTTAATGTATCTGATAGATGCAATATTTATTTAAAATTAATTTATATTAATATATTTTGTCATCCTTTCTAATTAGGAAAACTTTTAATATTAATCTCTGATATAAATTCTGAGTTTGCTGATATCTAATATACTGTCTATATAATGTACTAATAATATATATATTGTCATGTATTGCCATGTTAGATTTTTTAAAGTAAACCGGCTATGTTGCTTTTAATAATATAAAATTTGAAATTTAATCTTTATCATCAGCTAAATTTTAATGCTATTGAATGAAACGGCAGCTTATATTCAAAAAGTATATTATGAACAGATTACAATAGAGCTGGCCAACTAGAGAGCTACAAACCAAACTGTCTGCCAGTATAAATTTTTCTGGCCCTCAATTAGTGAATTTTAAAATAATGTCGAAGATGAAAAACAAAGCGATAAAATTACCGCTTAAGCACAAAATAATGAAGACAAAATACAGTAAAATCATCATAGTTTAAAACACAGATTCAGATTCTACCTCCAGTTTTTCAGGAAGAGTCTGAGCCCGGCTGCGTTGAATCCCAGCTTTTAATCTTCCGATTGATTCCATTACGGATATAACTAAAACCATGGATGTATTTACCTGATATAACCTGAAGTTGAAGGTTGTTTTCAGATTATTTGATCCATTGCATCAAAGAAGTTGAATAATCCTAGACTATAATATAAGCAAAAAGATGTACGATATAGTAATACATTATATCGGTTCTAAAAGACATACATGTGATATCACACTAAAAGGGCAACATTTTACGTAAAATTATCATGTTGGTAGTTAAAGATGAAAAAAATTAAAAAATCACTAGCAGGATTTCAATGTATATTTTCTATCAGTTATATCAGAATGTATTAATATTTCCTTTTAAACTGAATATGAAATAATATAGATTACAGAAACTATCACAATAAAAAATAAATTTTTTTGCATACTATATACTAAAAAAAATGTATATCATATAATATATTCTCTAAAATATGATAAAGTGCTCATTCCAATTTTCTAATAGCTGAAATAAATTAAAAAAATTCAAAATAAGCCTTATAATGCAGTTCAAATTATTTCTAAAATTTTTATTTGTATGTTCTTCCATGAAGTTAATAAATTTTATCTTTCGGAAATATTATTGATATTTAATAATTGCTGAAAAATTAATTCACTTGAAAATATATAAAAAGAATAATTCATAATTTAAATTATTTGCGTTACTTCTTTCGTTATCAGTCCGTAAGAATGCCTCCAATATAGAAGCTTGCATTGAGCTAACATGACTTTGAATGATTTCTATTAAACATATTTAACATATTATCAATTATATGCTTAGATTATTTATGTTTTATGCCTATTAAAATATTTTTACTAAAGGTTTTCTAATAGAGTGCATAGGCTTTTAAAAAAATAAAATCTTAAAAACCGCGATAAATCGAGAATCGCGATAATCGAAACCGCGGTAATCGAGGTATTACTGTATTTTGATTGCATTCACTAAATTAAAAACCGCGATAAATCGAGAATCGCGATAATCGAAACTGCGGTAATCGAGGTATTACTGTATTTTGATTGCATTCACGTCAGAGCCTACCAGTATGATTATCATCTAGATAGAGTCAACCGGAAAGTTGAATGGGATTCAATGGGCCGAACCACTGGTAAAGATTATCTACACTTTTAATAAGAATAATTACTTGTAACAATTTGCACAATAACATCGTAATTTATTTCCTAAAAACATGGATTCAGATCTTTTCTGGAAGGAATAATTACATTCATTACCAATACACTAAATTCGCCTTTGTTATGCTATTTTTGTTATTAAAAAAAGATGTCACTGCTTTTCTATAGCTTGATAAAGGCAATGTTCAAGTTAATCGAAAAATACCAAAGTAGGTCTATTTTAAAAACACTTTTAAGTTTTTTCTTGTGTAGTTTAACATCGTTTTCTTCTTGGTGAGTGCTGAGGTGGAATGTAGGCAATTCGCGATGGGCAATGGAATTACTTACCGTAAACCTCCATATATTTGGTGAGGTCAACCATCAGGTGGAGGATAAAGTGCAATGACACGGATTCTCCTGAAAACCTCTGAGGATGTGGGACCCGGGAATTTAATCTGGATTCTCCAGGGTAGAAGCATAACCTATTTTCACTGTGATCATCCAACTGATATCTTATTTATCGAAACTGGATCAGTGAAATATGTATTTTTGCTCTAACGATTGACTATCAATACGATGCTAAGTCACAGTTTTGAACAGCAAACATTATACAATGCAATGGAAATTATAATATGCAAAACGGATATATCTTTTGACCTGCGAAACAATATTTCTTTTGATTATTAGTCTTCTAGCATGCAATAGTTAATGGAGTTTAAGGTTAATTATAAAATCGAAATATTCCTATGCAGTTCTTTATTATTCTATATGAAAAATTCTTCAGATTTCTAATATCTGAAGTATCTCGGATATTTTTTTATATACAAATGTAAATATACGGATTCCAATTGCATATACTGTATTCCAGTAAGATAAATATAATATTAGATTAATACTAATTGGATAAAGTAGGAATTCATTTTTTTTTTTCAAACAACCCAATTAATTGATAAGCTACAGAGTTTTCGCAGTGAAATAGAAATATTCATAGAATATTTTTATTTATATGCTTCACTTTATTATTTATTTATTTTCATAGAATATTTTTTATTTATATATTTTGTATATATCTTACAGGACAAATCGAATTCAGGAAATACTAGAATTTCCTAGTCAAAACGAGAACGTTCTAATGCTTGTCGGACGTTCTAGTATTTCCTAAGCTGAACTCGAAATGCCGAAAATTTCTTATTCAAAGTCCGGAATTTCTAGTTTTTCCTAGTCAAAATCCGAAGTGGCAAACAGTTAAAACAAAAGTCGTCATTTCCCATGCATTGTCGCTCAGAATTCGATATTTGCCAGTAGAAATTTCTTTCTTTAGAGAATTTCTGCAAGGATAAACAAATTTCATTGAAGAAATCTGCAATCTGTTAAAAAATATATATTTTAATATAATAATTAATGGATGGCTTAATTTGATGAATTGATGATAATTTATTTTTGTATTTTATGCAATATTTATTTAACATGAACTTTTTAAAATTAACTGAATATTAGAAATAAATTTAAATTACTAAATTAGTAAATAAACATAATAAATTAAACATATATATGAAATTTTTTGTAAGAATTGCATTGATATTACAAACAAAGACTTGATTTAACAAAATTACTTTATTAGAAAATCTTATAACAATCTTTTAGAATTATTAAGAATATTTTTTTTTTTACATCAGTTAAATAGAATTGAACTTTCGTTAAGGAAGTCATATCAGTACGCTACCTTTAAGAAATATCTCTTATTTTATTTTTGACTATTTTTCAACACTCGCTTAACTATTTTTCTTTCCTTTTCTCATGTAAAAATTTGTCTTGATCGTTTAAATCTATAAAAACAATCGAATTTGCAACCAAAGTTTGATGTTTCAACTTTATATTTGTGTGCGTATGCGAGAGATTTTTTTTTAACTTAATGCCATGCAAAGTGAGGAAAAAAAGAATTTCATGCATCTTAGCAAGTGTTCCTATATAACTTTTATCAGAATCAACATTTTTATCTTGCTGTTTTGAATATATCTACAAGAGCATTGTCATTTTTTCTCTCCTCTCTCGTTTCGTTTTAGCTGTGCACGCTAATTCGTACAAAAATAACGAAAAGATATACAAAATCAGAATAGTGAATAACATAGAATTTATTCGATATCACATAATAAAATTTTTATTAAAATATTTTAAGATAATAAGTAGTTAAATTATTTGTCTAAACACGTTAGCTGCATTAAAAAATTTTATCTCCAAAAAAGAAGAGTAAAAAAAAAATTATATGTAAAATTTATCAACATAACGAAAAAACGTTATAAGTTTTTTATTGTTTAACTTTCTATTTTTTAGTATAACTAATTAAGCAACAACTAACAAATGTAGCTTGTTGTCTAATGTTAATTAATTATCTTGTTAATTATTCGTATCGTGTTTTTAGCCGATAAATTTAACAATAATCTTTTATTTTTTTCTTATTTTTTTTGTGATTTATTACATTAATAGTAAAACATTAACAAATTTTAATAATACAATTCTTGACACCTATTATTATTGTCACAAAATTCGTATCTTCAAGACTTAATCATTTAATTTTTCTCTTGATTCGATTTTTATAAGAGAATATATATTCCGTGAAGTTAATGAAATCTGAAATTCGTTCAAATTCAGATGAATCGATAAAAAGGACATGTTGAAGAATTACTTAATCATTCACTTTTCAAGATGTCACTTGGTGTTTGATCATGAACTTTTAATTGAAACTTCAACTAGGAATAAAAGATATTCTAAGACAGTTCTTTTTATCTTTTAATTGACAGCTCTTTAGACTTGATTGTAAATTAATACTTTATAAAAGGCAAAAAAAAAAGAATTTCAGGAAAAGAATTTTTTCCTTAAGAATTGTTATCAACTTTTGGACAATTATTTATTCATTCAGTCGTTTAAAATTGCGTACGTTCAATGATTGGACTCTAATTAATAATTGCATTAGAATATAAATTATTTACTAATTATACTATATGAAAAATAATCTTATTTTTGCTATAAGTAGCTACTAGTGACGAGAAGACAGAATCTAATTGCTTGTTAACGTTAGTTTTCCTAGATGTCACAGTCGAAAGAAAATTGTTTTGGATATATTGTACTTTCATCAAAGACATTTTGAAAAATCTGAATATTTTAATAATAAGCAATCTAATTTATATTATTTATTTATCGAAAATAACAAACTATACTTGTTTTTTTTTATAGAACAAGAAACATTTCGACCTAGCACAATCTTCGCAGTGGCTGGTAAAACAGTAGCTATACCCTGCGATGCTCATCCATCTGCCAAAGGCGATTCTGTAGCATTGATTCTATGGTATACAGATAATGTTACCACACCCATGTATAGCCTGGATGCTAGACAAGGGAACTTAAATCAAGCGCGCCATGCCGCTAAAGACATTTTGACAACAAGAGCTTTCTTAAATATTCTATCTGAGCCTGCAGTTTTGCAACTCAATCCTGTTTTAGTTACAGATGAAGGTGAATATAAATGTAGAGCAGATTTTAGAAACGAAAGGACTAGATATTCTGCGGTTACTCTAAAAGTTTTTGGTAAGTTCATTGTTTAATAATTCTATAGATATTGATTAAAATAGTTTTAATCGTAGACATCGCTGTTTTCTTATTTATAATTTTAATGATAATTATGTAAACTATGTGCTAATTAATATTTTAATAAAGTTTTAGAAAGTTATTTATTTAATAATAATGCGTAAATTTAAAATTTTTATAATAATACTTTAATTCAACTAAAATTGTTTCGATTTATTATCTTTAATTAATGACTTTTAGTTTAATTCTAACGAAAATTTTATTTCTTATTTTTGAAAATTTTTGAAATTTAATTAAATTTTAATGAGGACTAAGGATGAACTGATATGTCATTCCAAGAAAAGAAATCTTTCTTAAATACCACTTCGAGTTATTGATTTGATTAATCGTCTTATATCTTCTGGATTTAATGTTTGAAATGTCGAATTCAATTTGGTTGTAGATTCAACTCATTTGTTAGTACTGAATGACTAAAAGTTAGAGAACTGCTGTGACTTTTTAGTATTTTATATAATGGATGTAAGCCCGTGGTTAGAATATTTTTAATTACCAGTAATTAGAAAAAATAATAGTTATTTTATCGCCGGATTTAATTTTTAATATTTTCAGTTTTATTTGAATTAAAAAAAAAAGAATATATAATGTTTACTTGAATCATTAGAGAGATTCCTTTTGCATTCAACAAAAAGATGGAAGAGGTTTGTAGACCTCTATATGACCGAATGTACTATTACATTTTCGCGAATATACAATGTAAGAGATTTTATAATGTAGTCTAACAAAGAAGCTACATGATATATCTGGTTACTGAAAGGCAAATACTAACAAGAGTTTGGTAATTTAGGAATAGCAAGAATGGAATCTTGAATTTTGTAAAGCGGATAAGTCTTCCCATTTGGAGTTGTTGATGGGGTTACTTCAGAATGGAATTTAGATGCGACTGCCAAGCAATGTTTGCAGAAAGAAGTGCATTTAATGAGAAGCCAAAGGAATTAAGCATCTTGTTTGTAGAAATATATGCCAATTAAACTTTAAGGATTTTGATGACTAATGCATTACTGAAATAGTTTATTTGAAAAAAGTGGAACCGGGAGTTCATATTATTATTTTGATAAAGTTAAAAGTTTGCTTGGGATTCATCCATAATTTTTCGTATTAACGGTTTTCAATTCTCAATTCAACTTGAGATTAAACAGTCTAGGTTGAATTTCATTATACTTTTTTTTCGCAAAAAAAGGAATTGTTAAAATTCAAGCAGTAGTAAGTAAAAGACGGATAATTTATTTAAATAATTTAAAGTTTTATTTTTTCATCGTAAAATCTTAATAAAGCTTCAAATCATAAGTTAACCATTATTAGACTATTGATAAATAAAGACAATTAATATTTCAGATGCAACACATTTTCTAGTTATTTCGTTTTTTAAAAGTATAAAATATTTTTTTCATGGAGTCTTCCTCAATTTCTGAAAATCATTATTTTGGATTTATCAAATTGATTGAAAGGATTATTTGGAAGCTATATTTTTTAAAGTTATAAATCTGTAAATCCTGTAGTCAATGAAAATAAAAAGGAAAACCAACAAAATGAGATCATTGTAAACACGGCATTCCAATAAAATTGATAATGAAACAGATGAAATTAAAAATTAGTAAGAAAACATTGAGCTCGCTTGTAGTCATCTAGGAATATACAATCTTAGAACTTCAAAAAATGCATTATCTCATAATTTTTGGATTCTTATTTGAAAACAAACTAGGATATTGTCGACCTCATAAATGAATAACGTTACAAACATTATAAATTATGCATCAGACAAAATATTTATGGTTCTATCTTCACAGTTGTACCTTCAGATTTGGAACTATTTATCTAATTAATGATTATCATTAAAAAACATTAATTTGGTAATTTTTTGATGTTGTTTAATTGTTTTGCTCTTGCAATGAAGAAATTATTTACCGACTTATTATAACTTTGGTAAACTTTATTATAAAATTAATATTTATTTGTTAGTTAATCAATATTTCAAACTGTAAATTTAAGTTAAAATATTTTCAGTAGACAAATGAATACATAGAGAGAGAGAGTTATTTTAATTACCAACTTAAATTCCATCGGATTGAAGTTTTGGAAGAAGGCATTAAAAATTAAGAAGAGTTTCCAATAATATTGTAGCTTTATTATATTCCTTTTTCCACTTTTAACAAACGGAAATGAATTTCTGACATCTGCATCCCTCATTATAAAAATAAAAATAATGTATAAGGATTTATTTCAGTTGGAAATTACTTAAAATTTGATAATTAAAATAACACATTGATCTGTGTTTAATACATTTATCTAGTTTGTAACAAAAGTAATAGGACAATAATATTTTAAGAATTTACAGAATATGTATTTCTGAAGGATTTCAGAAAATACATTATTGAAATCCTGATATCAATTGTGATTATGAATGACCCACATACACTGAGAACATTTGCATTATTAATTTTGCTTTGCTAAATTCATTATTAACTTCGAATTCTATCCGATTCATCACCAGCTCTACCTTGATCATATTTTATTTTCGTTATTTTATAGATTTTAGATTGGGGAATTTTAAAAAACGAGGTATTATGAGATTTTTAAAACTGTACAATTTTTCGGTTTCTTTAAAACTGTATAACTTATATATTAAATTACCTAACATTATATAACACTTTTTAATTATGAAAAATATATAGAGTGTAATTTTAAACCGTTATATGATTAATTAAAGAGAGAGTAGTTGGTCCAAAATGCAATTTTGTTTGTTGAAAAGTAGTGAAAGAACGTATTGAAACCGTTATTGGAAATTTCCGACTTTTTTTTTCCTTGGTATCTTTCACCCAAAACTCCAGCTGGTCAAGTTGGTAATTAAGACAACCTGTTAGCTTATACAATTAGCCTTTACTGTAGGTTGTTTACTTATCCAACTCCATAATAATAGTTTTAATTTTTATATATAATTTTAGAGAAAATTTTAAAATTATAACATTTAAAATTCACAACTAATTAAGATTATTTTTTAAATCAAGAAAAATTATAGCTATTTCAAAGAATTAAAGAAATGAGAGTTATTTGCATAAATGAACATTTTCTAACATTAAAATGTAAAGAGAGTATTTATTAACAAGAGTATGTTTATATAGGCCTAATAGGTAAAGATTTAAACGACTTGTACAAATCCAGTCATCATTCTAAATAGAACCGATTTTAATAATTGTAATACCTTCCGTCATTATATTCGAAACGTTTTCTTCATAAAAAAATCCAATAAGTTGTAATGACAAACATAAACTACCGTTCGAAGTTTTTCTCTTGTGACAATATGAATTATGCGAGATCATTAACGAATGTAAGCTCTCGACATAATATCAGTCGAATCAATTAGAAAGGAGCCGATATGACCGGCAAAAATTGGCAAAAGAAATTAGATAAGAATCGTTATTTCTCGTGACGTTTGAGACCGGCAACGTCATAAATTGTCCGGTATGACATTACGACCATCCAGTGACATCAGCCAACGACACGGTTCCTTATTTATTTGACTTGGCGGGGCCAAAACCCTAATCATTACTATAACTCGAGTGTTTGATAACGTAGGTATGTACATCATTTTTAGTAACATCACAACGACGTAGAAACTCGCATTCTTTTTATTAAAACGCGTTTAGAATGCCGTTGTCATTTATTGCCTACTTGACTTTTTATGAAATGTCTAAACTGTGTGTAGGTGATGTCTAAGATATTTTTCTCATTCTACTCTTTTGCATATATAGAGTGTATTGTGTCGAATATTGAAATGCCATAGCAATCGATGACCTTAATGCTATTATCGATATAAAAGTCTTTATATCTTTCTCTCTTTCTCTCTCGACTTCTTGGATTCGACTGCTGCATTGTACTTTTAGTTCGCTACATGTACTTCCTAATTTTTACATTTTAAATCGATCTTAGTTTGAGATATCATGAAAAATATGACTTACTCGCAGTTACATTAATTATTCATGATATACCAAAACATAAACATTATAAATCATGTTATGTTTTGAAGATCTAAAAACAAACTTAAAACCGAATTTCTTATACAGTATAAACATAATTATTGTCAATACATTTACAATGTTTCTTTTTATTTCCATATAGATGACGAATTTATAATTATTTTAAATAAATATAAAAGATATAAATGTATTTTATATAAAAATATAATCTAGAATACGATTTAAAAAAAAATCAAGAAAATATCTACATTAACGCGCTTGTCATTTTATTATAAGAAAGCTAAGTTGTTAATGGAACAAAATATCATGTTAGCGTGATTAATTCAATATCAATTATTTATGTTGATAAAACAAATGCGTAACTTTATTAGAAAATATATTTATAAGCGGCACCGTAATGCCTAATTAAAGTGCATAAAATAAATTTGCTTAAATATAACTTTCATGTATTAAATCTGCTTAAATGTATCCGTAGAAATATTTTAAAAACTAATGGAAAATATTTCAAAATAAGGATACGCATCAATATATTATATACTTAAGCAAAAAAGAAAAAATATTAAACATACACATAAGGAATAGAAAGCGCTTTTTATGTTTTAAACTCATTGTTACTACCAAATATTAATATTTTCTCCATTATTAAAACTCTCTCTTAATTCTACAAGAGCATTGATTTAAGAGGCTTTCAGCGGAGATTTAAAGCAATCCGCTATTAAATTTTATTGACTCCAGAATTATTTCCTTACATTTCTTCTCAACGTATACGACATATTTCCAACTGATTCATATCTGAGTAAGTTTGCAGGGAGATATTATTCTCTGTCTATGATGTCTTCAATAAGCTTACATCGGATTTAAAATTTTATATTTGTTTCAGTTTTATAGCCGAAAGATATATGTATAAAAAGAAATTATCCTAGAAAATAAAATTTCTATTTACCGTTTTTAATGCATGACATATTGTACTATCAAATATTGAAAAACTAAGAAAGTGACTGGAAGCTATGTGCAGTGAACTAAAGCAACTGTAACGACTGAAAGTAATTGCAAGATTGTAGGAAATATCGAGTTTATACCTTAGCATACTGATTTGAACACATTCACAAATTAATTTCTGCTAATTCTACTTTCTATCGATATCCAAACATAAGAGAAATAAGGATTCTCCGAAACTGATTTCGTATTCTGGTCTCAATTTTGTTGGAAGTTTCTTCGTTTAAGTGCTAGATTATCGATATAAGAAAAATCTATTTTCGTTAATTTTACCATTGCTATGCCGTCTAATTTTTTTATTCTTGTCTTTAGCTTTCACAAAAGTTATAAAATAGTAGTTTCTTTGATATAATTTTTGCTTCCATTTCAAATGCGTAGAAATGGCTGTCTAATTTTTTTATTCTTGTCTTTAGCTTTCACAAAAGTTATAAAATAGTAGTTTCTTTGGTATAATTTTTGCTTCCATTTCAAATGCGTAGAAATGGCTACACATAGAATTTGATGCTTTCATTTGCTAATACTTTTAACGTTATAGATCGATAAGTTTAGTCAGTCTCTGAAGAATACAATCTTCAGAATGCCAGTCATTCTGTTTCAGCATTTCTTTATTGCTCTTCTTTCTATCTCGTCAAAAATATTAAACATAATAATTTATTTCAATATATTGGTAAATATTTTAGAACAATAATAAACTATGTCATATTTTTTATCATGCAGTGACCTAACTGATTAGTAAAAATGCATAATATAATGCAATTCTTAGAAATCTAGACATAAATTTCTGAAAATAATAGAAATTTGCAATGTAATGTCCAAATTAAAAATTTGTTTTATTATATAAACTAAGTATATGTAGTTTAGTTTTAAAATATCTTAAATTTCTAGTTACTATAGATATTTTTTCATAATAATAATAATGATTTTGAAAGAAAAGTTTTAATAGGGACAGCGAGTTAAAATTTTTTATAGTTTTAAAAATATAATAAACAAATTTGAACATAGATTTCTTTGAGGTAAAAACTGCACAAAGAAAGTATTATTAAAGTTTTTGAAGATCTGTTTTAAATTGCAGGATTAGCATAGTCCTACTTTTTCTTTTCGAAAACACGGGTTCTAATCTAGTCAAAAAATTTCGTTTTTATCCATGAATTTCTTGAATTAAACATGCTCCTTTTTGTAACACTCAATTGTTACCGATCGCCATTTCCTTATAATTCTAATATCTTTATTTTTAATGTTTATACAACTAAGAATTATACAATTTTAATTTGTCATATATTTAAAAATGAACAAATTTTCGATCTTATAAAAAATCATTTAAATGAAATAAATTTTTCATTAAAAAAAACAGTATGTTTTGATCTGTATAAAATCACTAATAAAGTATTTTTTGTCTTATTTGGCAATTTTATTTGTGATAATAATGTTTTTTATTCTTTAATCCCCATTATTTTTCCAGAAAATTTTTGAAGTTTATTTCTTTTAGATTTTTTCTTTATATTTATCGATTATAGATAACTAATCGTTACTGCGAAGACCAATGTTGAGTTTTATATTTTAGTTTTACTTATAAAGTCTAAACTTAATACAGTTGAGCAGCAATGGCTTTTGTGGCATTTAGAATTGCACAAAATGTTATTCTTTTTGCACAAACATAATTTATATACGCAGTGCTTCGTGTATTGAAAGCAAAGTTGATACAATGCTTCACGTATTATTCAGTATACAGTGCTTCGTGTATTGAAAGCATTGTGTATACGGTGCTTCTTGTATTGAGTGCATCTGCGCTAGTGAAAGTATATAGTGTATATTTCCACTGGCGCAGATTGCAGCCTTCCTCAATGAGATTTGTTTATCCTTAAGGATATTCTTTAAAGAAAGAATTTTCTACTAGCAAATATCGAAGTCTGAGCGAGAATGCATGAGAAATGACTACTTTTGTTTTAATTGTTTGCCACTTCGGATTTTGACTAGGAAAAACTAGAAATTCCGGATTTTGAATAAGAAATGTTCGGCATTTCGAGTTCGGCCTAGGAAATACTAGAACGTCCGACAAGCGTTAGGATGTTCTCGTTTTGACTAGGAAATTCTAGTATTTCCTGAATTCGGTTTTATCCTGTAACATATATATTATTCAGTAATTAAAATATGTATATGAATATTGAAAACTGAAAATATTAAACATTAAAAAAATGAAATATGGAAAAAAAATGAATTCCTAAAGAAATATATTTTATATATATTTATAGATATAGACAACAAATCAAGCTTACCATTTTCATCAATATCAATAATTAATTTTATAATTCCATAATTTTACTTAACTGACAGATGAATTTATTGTTAGAAATTTCTGTTTTGTCATCAATAGAATTCAATCATTTTCTGCTTTATGAAGCACATTTCCAGCTATTGTAATGGATGTGGATATCTACAATAAGAAATTTATTCTACATTTATATTCATTGTAAAGACATCGAATCTATCATCATAATGAATAATATAGCAGCTATAAGAATCAAAATTTTCTAGTTGAATATATATAGTAGTTTTATGCTGATTTTTTAATATTTGTTTTATGAATGCCAATTTTTTTATTTATACTGCTGCAAAATTATTGTATCCATTATAAAAATAAGAGTTTTATTTTTCAGATATTCCCAGACAGAACTGAAATGCAAGTATCTGTAAACATTGAATGAAAATTGGTCTTATTTTCAATCTAGTTATTAGTTTTCTATATTTAACACACAGCATTATAAGATATATAAAATTAAACTAAACGTAAATTAACAAGAAAATTAAACAAAGACTTTTTCCACAGATTTACAACAAACAAAACTTGTACTTCACCTAATACACTAATTTGAATAATTCATTAAGACTTTATTGCTCTTCTTTTAAGTAGCTTTTTGTTGATATGCATTTTAAGTAGAGCTTGTTATAACGAAACAAAGCTTTATATCCACAATGGTGAATAGTTTGGAAGTTGTTTAAGCGGCTTATCAAAATTATATTCTTTGCAAATATTTATAGAAAAATGTATCATCAGCACAGCATTCTTCAACAGCGAAATTTCTGAAAGTAACAATATGTTTTTAGATTTTATAATAAAAAAATATTCGAAAATCAAACATTATTATTGTTTTAATAACTTGTAAAGTTAGACTATTATCGTATTAAAAAATTAGAACAATAGCAGTTATTATGCATAAAATTTAATGTTTTAAAGAAAAGATGCTCGATTAGTTGCATTAAATTCGTAATAGGAACAAATCTGTCGCACATCAGTTCAGTCTATATCTTAAACCCAATGAGCATTAAAGGCTTAAAGCTGTATGCTGGTCCAAAAATCGTGGATAAAGTTATTTCATTAAATTGATCTCTAGTAGCTACATTTGATAATGGCGTAGTTGGTAATTTAAGTGGGCTTTAGTGATTCTAAAGATTTATCGAACCTATGGTTCATCCGTATCTAGAAGAGTGTAAAAAATACCATATAACAGTAGTACTACTTTCACATAACTTATCTTTTTATAGTCGGATAGCATTTATAAGAGCTACTGATGCACTATTTTAATATTAATGTATTTCTTTATTTTAACTCGTGTAAATAAAAAAATATTTACAAATAAATTTAATTTGAAAGGAGTTTCGTCTTTAGAATTAAAAAAAAGATTGATATTTGCAATAAATGTCAACAATTTTCCAGTTATTCGATTAAAAAATTGCAATTTTACAGGAAAGAAAAAAAATGCGTGTTAACTTCGAAAAAATTCGGAAGGATAATCCTAAAGAAAAACATATTTTAGAGAACTGGAGAAGAAATTCTATTTTTTATTTATTTTTTTAAATCCCTTCAATCATTATCAGTCGGAAGGAAAGTGATTTTTCATTAAGTACACAGTTACTCCACTTACACATGACAGATCATTTTTGTAACTAACATTTGGAAATATTAGAGTAAAAATTTAGACCAGTACAGAATTTCAGATAGAAAAAAAATAAATTTCTCAGCTGTATTTACTTATTAATAACTATAAAAAGATCTGTTCGATAGATTTATCGTGTTTCTTTCGTGGAATCAGCTTAGAGCAAAAAAATTTTGTTTTAATTGAACGAAATTGACTTTCCTTATGCTACTAAAATAACTGTTTAAATCAAAAATTGCATATAATTTTAAATATTTAAATTTAAAATTCAGCAAAAAATAAAAACTTTATTTAATGATGGTATATAGTACACGATTAATTTTAAATTATTTACAATATATGCGTTGTTATTGTTCTATCGCTAGAGTTAAGAATATTTAACCACGTGTTAAACACTATAGAAGTAAATATCAAAGATATTCATGTATTTAAGGCGAATTACAGGCATCAATAGAAATCCCTTAGGACATTAAACATAAAAATATGGTACTGTAGATCACCAATAATGCGTATCTTTCCATAGGAAGTGTTTTAAGTTTTTCACAGTTATCAGTTAAGATAAATTAGAAATAATTTTTTTTTTAATTTAATCTGTTTATGTTATGAATACAACCGAAGTGGATGAAACGATTTCATTTCTTTCTTAAAGAAGAATGAGAATGCTGGATTTTCCGTATAAATAAATTAAATTGCTAAAATTTTTCGTTAATTGTTTTGAAAGTAACCATTATCAATAGATTCGGATTGATGTATGGAAAAAGAGGGGAAGAAGATAAAAGTGAAACACAAACAGACGTTTTTTGACAGCTGTGGGCGATACCTTGCATTGAACACAACATTACACCACCTAGTGGTAGAACAACTTGCCAGAAGATGTAGACGGATCGATCGGAAACCTTGCTGGCAGTACATGTGGAAGGCTTGCTGTATTGCAGTCTCTTCGTTTACTACTCTGGATTTTCAACCAATGATGAAACACGTGGCAAGTTGGTTGGTTTTATTTGCTACCTCCGTAATTGGTAAGTCTTCTTTATGTAATGTGATAATTCTATAAACCCCAATCGTACAACGGTTGCCTCAGGTTTGTTGAACTCCCTTTCCGAATTTGCTGCACGATCTCTCTACTTGTGACCTTTGTCATGTCTTCGTTTAGAAAATATTCATTTTAGATAACCTCGATTTTCCAGCTTGAATAAGAGAATTGTACAATGGCCGTCTGCACCCCAATTCTTAACAATGAAGTAATATTTGAGAAAATAACAATGGGAGAGAAAGTATGAATATTTCATTTGATTGCACTCGTTCAATCGTTGCTTTTTTACCTGTCGTCATAGCAACTGGAGGAAAGGTGATCCAGTAATCCAAATGATAAGTTCTTCGTGCAGTATATTAAATGACCGGTTTTTTTTATATTTATATATTTGATTTTCCACAAATTTTCTTATATTATGTTATACTAGACGAATTTATTCTAAAAATAAAATAAAATTAGCCCAACTTCTTATTTTATCTAGAATATTTTCCAGTTAAATAATATTTTCGTCGAAAAACAATCTACTTAATATTATACATATGCCAGAATAAAAATAACTTTTAGTCATTCTCATTGCAATCCGCCTACTACAAATTGGTGATGTGAAAGGGTGACTACATATAGAATCAAAGAGGAGATTACAAATTGATTCAGATACAAAGATAAATGAAAAGATACGTGGAGGATAAAAGAGAAATAAAGTAAATGGATGTGTGTTTCTTCTCACTCTACCAAACTACTCCATTTGAAATTGGTGATCTGGTAAAAATTAGAACAAGTGGTGTAATCAAGACTAGAGAAAGTGTTTATTTATGTTCGTTGAAATGATTGAATAGAATACAACCATAAGATTTATTCCCGAAAATAAGAGTTTAAATGCAATCTAACTTTGTTAGGAATGATGCAGCACTCAGTTAACTGCATCAAATATTAATGATTATATTTATATGCAGGTACATATGTTCATTTTCAACCTTAGCTTTCACATAATAATGCTGATACATAGTATTAAGAATTACGATAATGGAATGATAAGTCGATAAAACAAGATATATTTTTAGAGCATATTTCATATTTACTCTTCTATTGCTTTTAAAATAATCATACTTTTTAAACTCGTACAATTTTTAGCATTTTTTTCTCATACACAAATTTAGAATATTTATTATTTTAACTGTTAAAAATAGTTATGCTGCATATGTTTAAGAGAAGCTATCATCCTCTTAAGCGTAAAATTAATTAAAATTATTATTAAATTATGGTTTAATTAAAACTTATCAAAATAATCATTAACTTAGAGTCGCAAATAATTTCCCTTGCATTCTAGAATTTTCTTTTGTTTCCTAATAACTTTTTCGCAGATTTTAATGTCTTTTTGTGAGATAGCAAGAGATATTCAAGAAACTAGGTCAAGTCACTTGAGAAAACTGTCCTCTATGAACACTGTCTTAATATTCTTATACGGATCATGACTAGAATATATAATTGCATATATATATATTTAACTGCTTTAACAAAAATAAAAATCAGCATTTCATTATATTAATTTAATCGTCTTGGTTAAATTTGATCCAATTAAATTAAATGATAAATTGTGTCGAGCGAGTTTAAAATTTCAAAGATCGGCGATTTAAGAAATTTGCAAAACTTCTGTTCGAAAATTTAATTTTAAATACCGCTTACTTATTGTATAAAATTTGGCATATATAGGTACAATGGCATAAAATTAAATTTAAACTAATTTTAAATTTATGCCTGAAAGTGCATAAATTATGCATTCGATAATAAAACATCCGCATTAAATTTTTATGCTTTCAGTAACGTTATAAGATGATTTAGTTTCGTTATAAATATATTGGAAGAAAGTTTTAAATGAGGAAATATTTATTGGTTAAATGAGGAAAGATTAAAGATATATTAATTATTGATGAGATTATTATTTAACTACACTGAATATGCTTTAACTCTTCCAGACATAAATGGAAAGGTAGATGTAGTGTACACGTTCGGCCATAAAATTCTAGAACTGGATCGGCCACAATCCTCGTAAATCTGTTGGTCTCTCGTTGCAGATCTTTCATTAATAGAGTCAGAAAGAACAAAACTTGGAGAAATTTTTCGAAAACTAAATAATCAGAAATTCATGTACCAGTACTCTCACTTATAATTGCGTCTTAATTATGTTGTGTTCTCGAATAATCGATTTAAGCATTAATTCTGTTTAAATTAAATAATTACTTGTTTTCAATTTTAAAATACTAATTCTTGTATTTAAAAATATTGATAAATTATTATTATTTTCGTAAAAAATTAGCTATACTGTTACTTAATAACGATTAAAAATAATTATACTTACTCGAAGGGATTGGAAAAATTCTTGGAGATCAACAAGAAGAATTATAATTTCTGTTCTCCAGTCACAATTCTCATTTCCTTATCTAATTTAGAATCAAGTTATCATGATCATTAATAAAATATCATTAGAATAACGAGAAATTTTATATGTTTTAAAATAAATGTTTTCTCTTACCACTTATAAATATGCATTAACTTTATGCAATCTTCCTTTCTGTTATGAAAATCTTTAAAAGTCTCTCTCGATTCTGTAATATTGAAAAATCATTAAAATTGTATTAGAAAAATATAGATGTTAAGATAATATTTTATTAAAGATAATTTACTTATTAAACATCTTTAGAGATCTGTTTACATTAAGATTTGTTCGACTCGTCTTAATTAGTAACAAACGGAATGACACTACATTTATTTAAAACAAACAAAATAAGATCAATAAATCTTGAATCTCTCAAGAATTCCGACAGAAAATAATCACTAAAATTCACCGGCAAAATTAATTATAGAAATAACTCATGAGGAATATATAATTAATTCGGTTATATCCGACACCATTTATTTATTTAAAACAAACGAAATATCATAACTCCGTTAAAAACAATTTTTTTCGATCGTACGTTAAAGATATTCTTGTGCTGTATCTGTTTAATGCAATTAATATAATTGTGTTCAGGTTTCGGACGAGAATTACAATTTCGCATTGAGTACTCAAATGTCATTTAGATATAGGATAAATATGAAATGTAGATAAATGTTTGCCAACAGAATTTTACACTGTTATAAGGGATAATGCATTAAAATGTTCACGCATCCGCTCTTAAACTTATCGACAAGACGACGTTATTAAATAATTCAGTTTCTACTAAAAGATATGGTTTTAATAATAAACAAGAGTATTGTTTGCAAAAGATATTTATTCAAACTATATTTTTGTTGGAGAATTGTTTTGTTTTCTACTTTAAATCTGATGCAAAGCCATCTGTTATATCTCCGAGTGTATGCTAATGAATAGTCATTCTCTAACATCTAGAGATATTATTACAATGTTTCAGTCATTTGCTATTCACTTCGCGAATATCCAGTTTCAATCTAAAAAGTTTAATAAAGAAAACAAAATCTATTCGGAATAATAAATAATGATGATTAAATAGAAAATATTTTGGAAGAAAATCGATATGTGTATTTTTTTCTCCTCTTTCAATAGTTTTTAATAATACTCGGAGTGAGTACTCATTAAATATTTATCTCTCTCTCTCTCTTTCTGTAAGACGGATATTCTTAATTTTCAATTTTCCTTTCGTAATTTAGAAAGAAAGAAATTACTTTGAAATGTTCCGAAACTACCTTAATTTTATTTTTAATGAAAAGTTTAATATGTTTTCGTGAAATAATATTTTCGAGTGAAAATTTAAATAAAAAATTAATTTTGTGTGTGTATATGTATGTAATATATTTGTATATATTTCAAACGATTAGTATGGTTTATAACGTGGATTTCTATTTATCCAATTGGTGTTAATCTCTTTAAAGGTATAGGATTTATTTTTAAACATGAATCATTACTTACTTATATAAAAATTTCATCAGCAGCGTAATTTTATCGCGGCAATAATTCTCCTTTTGTGTTGTATTCCCCATGCACTCAAGGTAGTGGTAGCTGTACTTTCTTTCTCTCTACAGCAGTTTGCTCTTTAATAGCTGTAGTAACACGATAAGGCCACATACTGAAACGATATATATTTTTATTTATTTTTTTGATTTTAAAAGTTTATTTCGTTATTAACATTTATTAAAAAAGAAAATCATTAACTAATAACAAAACTGTCTCGAAATATTTTAAAAGATGGATTGGTTTTCTTTATTCTACGGTTATGATTCGAGATTTGTCTACATTTTAAAATTATCCAAATGGCATTTTCAGGAACGACATTAAAGAAAATAAACAATGTAATTTATTTTAATGTCGTTTCTACGATAATTGCCTTTAAAAGAGGTTTCTAAGTCGTTGCATTCATATTAGCGCTTCTCTTTTTTGTTTCTTTTCTAAATTTATGCAGATGAGACATAATCCATTTAAAAATAATATATGGTGGAGGAAAAAAAATAATACTTTGACATTACTCGCAATAACGACTAGTAATTTATCGTAATCTCTTTAAGAGCTAGCATACATTATTTCGCTGAGATGAAAATAAAATATATATATTTCTTGTTTTAAAGTTTTTTATTTGCAAATTTCATGTATACACATGAAATTGCAAACAAAATATGTGCAAGAAATGGTTCAAGTGAAGATTCGTCTCCATTTCAGTCAATTTATAATTTTAAAAGCACTAGCAGTGATTTATTTTAAATAAACTTTGTGCATAAGCAATGCATATTAATACTTTAAAATATTAAAACATCAGTGGCGGGAGTTAAGATAAATTTACATAAAAGATAAACACCTTTACAGCGATCTATATCAATTTTAATCTCTTATGCTTTTTAATTATTTGATTTTTTTCGTTATTAGTTAACATTATAAAATTTTAATAAAAGGAAAAAAAAAAAAGAAAAATTTTCGAGCAATTTAAACTACAGTAAAAGTTTGTAATTTTGAGTTATGAAATTTTATAGCTGTAGAAATACGTGGAAAAACTAGACAGCATTTCTTAAGAGAATTTTTGCATGGAGAAATGCAAGCTGGCTTCTAAATCTCGCAAACTTATACGATTATTTATATACGTGATTTGGTTAAGAAAATTTCGATTTTTTATTAAGAATTCATTTTATAATTTCTTAATGAAATGATTAATGAATGCTTAAAGTTTTATATGATTTATAAATGTAGTTATAGATCAATTAAAATAAATTTTATTAAGCTATTATTTATATAGCAGCATATCTGACCTTTAGAGGAATTCTCTAATAATCGTTAAATTCTGTCGTAATAATTTGTGTTTTCATTCGGATCGATGATAATTAAAGGATTAAGATTCGTTTGAGCGAGTGTGGCAAATCGCATAATATTTTACAGGACTTTTTTATGATATAAAAATTATTAGTTAATATTTATAAGTCGTTTGAAATGAATTTTAAAGTTTTGTAAGTCTTTTTGTAAGAAAAAAATAATTTGGTATATTTAAAAAAAAAAAGAAAAGAAAGAAGCGTAAGTCTAGAGATGGCGAAGCATTTATCTTTTTATCCAACTTTCCAGCCAGTTATGATAGAAACGAAATTGGATACCAAAATGGAAAAACCGATCTTTATAGCATCGAGATATTTGAAATGATGGTCACATACATTTAAGATAAGCCAAAGAAAATTCTTTAGTTATCTCTGTTGGAACTCGAAAAACAGATTCTCTCAAATTCGCACTCTTCAACAGATAAAATAATATTATAACAATGGTACTAAAGTAAAAACTATGTTTATAAGATACAATTCTATTATGATATTTATGTTTTTATGTTTTACAGTTCTCCTAAAATGAGAAAACGAATTTATAACAATTTCCTTCTGGCAGATAGAGGACGAGAATATGAAGTGCAATTTTCTTTCGATTTTTGTATCTTTTTACGTTAAAATTCTTTCCTCGTCCTTAAAACAGATTTAAAGTTGCTAAAATTTCTTCTTTTTTCCTATTATTATATTTAAGTTTCGATTTTTTAGAGAGTTTAGTCACATCAGATTAAATATAATTGGCTCTGGAGACGTGATTAAGTGGAGGAAAAAATTCTTTAATTCTCTTTTGATCCAGAAGAATCAAATAACTGAAACAGATAATTTTAGAGTCAAGCTAACTCTTCAGCTTCACTAAAATTGTTAAAAATGATCTAGTTCAATGATAAAATAATATATTTCGGCTCTAATTATACTGTTTATATTTAGTGCCATTTATCTACTTGGACGATAAAAATGTTAAATAAGTATAGAATTATTTTATTTCAAGATTTTGTTTTGAATAAAAGCAAATTGCAATTTAAGAAGCTTCAGATTTAGACTTTTTTCGAATTCGATTTTCTATAAATTTACAAAATTCAAAAAAGGAGCAATTTTCTACAGCCAGCAAATTTCATCATTTTCGAATTTGAAATTTTTAGAAATTACGAAAAGGTCCATAAAAGATTTGGAGTGGTTTACCATCAAGAAAGAATTTCTCTTTCCGGATTCATTTATCTTATTATTGATTATTCTTCCAAGAGGAAAAAAAAAGGGGGGGAGAGAAAGAGACCATTTTCTGGAATGAAACCTCAATCATATTTTACTTAGGAAAGAAAAGAAAAAACAGACTATCTACTCTTGGAAATAAATTATATTCACTTTTGACGTATAGATAACATTACTTATTTAACCCCCAATTTTTGAACAATAAAAATCTCATAACAGATATTATTTTTCTTAAAAATTACATATATTATATATTGTTTATTGTTAGCACAATTTTATTTTAATCCAATGACATTTACTCGAGTAACAGATGCCAGATCTTGACATTTTCTAAACCGAGAGATAAATCTTCAACAGAAGAGAGTTTTATATATATATATTAACTATATATCAGAGATAAATCATCAATAAGCTGTAGGCCAATATTTTTATCGTGTTTATAATAAATTTATAACATTACTTTAATAACTGTTAAGAAAACATACGAAGAATGATAGTTAATAATAAAAATAATCGATTTTTTACCCCCGAGAATCAGTTTTTCTTAATTCAAGATGAATTTTTGCCGAACTAGCGGTTTTAATACATCGCAGAAAAAACACGATTTATAATTTGATTTTCTTTCTTACTTGTATATTTATAAAATTTTTTTACGGGATGGACAACCACTTTTCAGCAGAAACTAGCGGTTTTAATACATCGCAGAAAAAACACGATTTATAATTTGATTTTCTTTCTTATATTTATAAAATTTTTTTACTGGATGGACAACCACTTTTCAGCAGAAAAAAAAAAAGATTATTTTAAAGGAAAAATTCACAGTGAAACTGAAAAACTTATATAATCAAGAAAAGTGAAGTTATTGTACAGCTATCAAACATCGACCAATACCTATTGTTGAGTGCACGAAACGGTTAGGATTACCTCTAAATCTCGAAAGACCGGGTGAAAGGGAGGATTGACGAATGATTTATAACCGTGAGCTGTCTGCAATAGTAAGAAAAGAAACAAAACAAAAAAACAAAGTAAACCGTTATTTGTTTTATTTTAGAACTGCATAACGTAGAATTAAATTTTTTACGAGAAAAACATAAGAACGAATTGGATTTTTATTTGTTTACTTCCCTTCGCTAATTGCGTCGAGATAAAAGGAATTGGATCATTTTTATCGCTGATATTATAGGATTGTATGATTTCACCAACTAAATATTGATCCCATTTATCAGATAACTAATGGAATTTTGTTACAAAACATGTTTTCTTGTGTAGCATATTAAAAAATAAATTATACATTAAAGAATAACGGGAAATTATCTCCTGCTTAGTTCTATAAAACTTGTTTTTATTCTTCTATTTTAATAATTTAACTCATTATAATATGTTTATTTATGTGGTTATTATTACGATAAGCGTGATAATATATTTGCCTATCTGTTCAAAAATTATTTGACAGAATTTAAAGCAAACAATTAAAATTTGCACAGAATAATGAAAACGATAAGCACCAGCAGGTGCAATTTTTTTCAAATAGAAAAATTTTTTCTTCTAGTTTTCAATATATTTGAATGGAATTGTAATTCTCATCGCTAGTTTTTCTTATTTTTTTATATATATATGACATTCGATTCAAGTTTGTTTTATTCGCATTTTATAGTTTTGAAAAGATGTGAATGTATTTTGATTTCTCAGAAATTTTTCATAAGATGCGATAGATGTTGTTTTGAAAAAAGTATATTTATTTTGGCACTAGCATTGCAATATTTTTTATTTTTTTTTTTGAGTTATATTTTATATCTTGTTTACGATACTAATAATAAAAAAAAAAAATCTGATATTTGCAAATCTCATTTTCGCAAATATCTCAGATATTCAAAAAAAAAAAAAAATATTTGTTTTCTTTCTAATTTGCATTACAGATAAAAAAATAAAAAAAAATTACTAATAAGATTTTCAAAATTTAAACATAATTATTTAAAAAAAAATATGATTTTCGTTTGGTAAATTTGCACAGTTTAATTTAGTTTTATACAAGCGAGTCAATTTTATTAATCTAACAAGTAGATTTTTTTTTTTTAAATATTTTTTTTTATATATAAAGGTCTTAAAAAAAAGAAATCAAGAAGTCTGAAAGGATAAGAAAAGAGAAAGATTTATCATCTTGTTGATGTTATCAACTCTCAAAAAAATTTATTACATAAATAGAGTATTTCTAATTCTACTATTCAACAGTAAAAAAAAAAGAAAAATATTGGTTTTTAATCTCCTCTATCTCGGAAAAAAAATATTTTTAAAGGAAAGATAAAAAGTTTTGTTTAATAATAGCTTTTTTAGATAACATATTTATTACTTTCCCTGGAGAACGATAATATGATAATCATGTTATCGTTCACTACAGATAGTAAGTTCATTAATCAACATTCTACTGGTTGATTAATGAAATAAGTACTCTACTTCTAGAAATCATGATCGAAATCATAAATTGTGGGGATATTTTTTTTTTGTAATTTTAAAACTGAGATAATCATTAAAATTCATAATTATCACAGTTTGGACGAAGATAATTAAGCAGTAAATTTCGCGATAAATTTCTAAACTTTTCTGAGGCAAGAATTATACAGTTTTAATACTTTTAATTAAATTCTTTTGTTGCTTTTTTAATAATATTTTTACGCTCACAGTTATAATAACTTTTCTCATATTTTTATTAGAACAATAAGTTCTCGGAAATGATGGAACTTTCTCGCACACCATAGAGCTTTTATGTTTATAATAATAATAATAATAATAATAATAATTCGATATTTTTAATACCTCTTTTCTCGGCTTTAGAAAAGAAATAAATCTCCATTTTAAGAATTTATTTTTTTCTAGTTTTTTTTTATTAAAAAATATAATAACAACAAAAATCAAAGTTTTGTTGAAAATTTTAATTAAAGTCTCATAGTTACACAACTGGGATTACTTCGGAGTACTCGAGAGTTTTCTGCAAGATTTAACAACACTTGGTTGTGCATGAGTTGAATTTTATTTGAGTCACGTACTATTGAATCTTGACAGAAAGCAACCTACATCTTCGTATATGAGCTGCCATTCAACATAATGCTTCGAAGTAAACAATATAATTTTTTACTTAAGCAATAAGATCTTTTCTACAAGGAAATCAACAAGAAAAACATTTAACTGTCTCATTTAATATTATTTCTAACTTTAATTAATGTTCTTGGAAACATTCTTTGTTCTACAACATAAACTACAACATTTTCTTATTTCAATAAACATCTGTTATAAATTGCAAACTCCAACTTTTGTGGCAGTTCAGCTAGCATCTCAAAACTATTTCTTAGTCATAAAATGCCGAGTATGGCTGTTTCTCGTTTTTTATTGCATACAAAAGATGGAAAGAAAAAAAATATAAAGGCGAATGTTCTTATAGTTAGAAATATTAAATCGTACGGGAGTACAGCTTATGATTTTATGATATTACAAATTAAAATTACTGTATAAATTCTTGTTTCGAAATTTTGAAAATGTTTAAAGTTTCAAATTTGCATTTTTATAGTTATCGATTAAAAACTGCTGAGACAAGGAACGTGTTCGATATTTACGTCTAAAGGTACAATATTTCGGACACCAAAATTATGTCTTAGGTGTTGAATATATTATATTTTAAAATATTAGAAAAAAAAAAGTATCGCAAGATAATAATTACAATGATATTTTGCATTTATGATTAACGGTTTTATGGCTTATGTTGTGGCCATATTGGTTTAAATCTTATGATAGTAATGTGTTCAGCGAGTATTTTCTCGCTGTTTAATGGTTAATATGAATACAGTATTATAACTGCATAATTCAAGAATATTATGGCTCTACTAAAATTGAAAAAAGAAATTAATTTGATAAAATAAAATATCTAATATAAAATGGAATTAATGTTAAACATTTTTATCAAGCCAAATTTTTAAACGCAATTTTTAATTGAATGAATAAAAATTAAAAAAAAAAAAATATATATTGGAATGCAGACAAAGCTAAAATTTAATAAATAATATTTAAAACCTCTCGAAGATATTAGAGTTTTAAAAGTTACGAGTAGTCTCTTAATTACTTCAATATTTTAATTTTTATCAATAAACTATTCTAAATGGAAATCAAAGAGGAACGTGACTTAATTCAAAATCTTGAAATTCATACCTCTTCATTAGCAAATGCTTAAATTTGCTTATACATGCGTAATTAGCACTAGAATGATTATCCAGAGAATATTATTAAACAGATTATTATATCATTCTTCTTCCAAAGACCAACTACTCAATCCTCATGGGAAAATGAACACTCGCGTGTGACATGTTCTTAATTTACCTAATTTTTTACATTATTTTGTTATGCAATGAATTTTGTAATAATATTGCGATGATAATTTCTGTAATAATGATAATATATATTAATCATTATATTTAGGAGATTATGATTATTATAATGCTTATTATCAATTTTATAATTTAAACAGCTTATGTTATTGTATTTTAATGTAGTTTAGATTTTTTAAAATAATTATATGATGCTAATCAATTTTCACAAGTTTGATTCTCTTTAAATTTAATTTTACTTATTAAAAAAATCACAAATATTACATATATCTAAAAATATAACTATGTTTGTATATTATATAATTCTAAATTTAATATATACTTTTATATAATTCTATAATTCTTAATATAAGTACCAAATTTTTTCAAAATTCGGCAATTATGTATTTTGCATTCATTTCCTAATAAAAATATTTCCTAATAAAACTCTTAAACTTCCTAATTTTCATTTCCTAATAAAACTAAATAATATACAGAGTTGACTTTGTACAAAGTCAACTCTGTATATTATTTAATTTTATGATATATATATATATATGAAGCAATTCAGAGATTTCATTTAATTGACAACTGTGAGAATATGCTGCAACAAATTCTATTAAAAACCGAAAAGATGATTAAATTCGGTTTAAATAAAATGTCTTGTGCATTATCATCATTATATATATGCCCATAAGTAGAATATTGCGAGTATCACAGAAAAATTATAAACAAATCATTTTATGAGTATTCAATTCAAATTATTGCGAAATATAGATCAGTAAAAGTATATAATATAAATAGTGCTATATAATTTTCAAAGAAACTACTGTTTTAATTAAAAAAAATCAAGAAAAGGTATCATTATGTATATACATATATATATACACAATGATACCTTTTCTTGATTCTTTTTAATTAAATATATATATATATGTTAATTTCCTTGTAACATTAATTAATGTGTCAACCATATGTTTGACACATTAATTAATATTCTTCGTTCATTTACCTGCAAATGATACTGATGAATGCTTTTATTAAGTTTATTATTTTTCAAAAATCCCCTTAACTATATAGTATTTAGAATTTCGTAGGAAGAAATATTCTCGGATTTTTTTTGGCAACAGCATATTTCAAGCCGTGAAATTTCTGTTAACAACATATCGATAAGTTAAAAGAAGAAAATTTATAGCTTTCCTTTTCAAATCTCCAATGAAAATTTCTGAATTTATTTATCAATGATCTTACATTAAAATAATAACGAATCGTACAGCGTCAACTGGATAGCCGCAATTTACGATTCGTTGTCATTTGAATGTAGCAGGATGGAAGCGTGCTGTGCTTCCACCATGGAGGAATGGGTTTACTTCCAGATCCCATACCTCCAGATTTTCAGAAAGGAACTGGGCACGGCCCGTTGAACCCATTCTCTATTTGACGGTTGATCCAATTAGAGATGTGGGCGGTCCGTGTGGGAATTGAAATGACCCTCCACTTAGTACATACAAGGTGGAAAGCGCTATAAAACTGCACAGAAAAGAGAATCGTACAGCAAAATTCTATTATTGTTTTGAAGATTTCTTTAATCCAAACAAAATTCTGGATATGGTTAGGTTATTATGTTAGTTAAGCTGCCATGTCACATTTGGGATATTCTGTAGCTAGTGCTGGTTACTTTTAAAGTCCACCACAGGCTGGCCAACAGCCATGATTGATCAACTGGAAGGTTGAAGAATGGGGTTAACGAGCTGAACCTGGACCCTGCCTGAAAACTAGTGTACGACAATCGGATTTGAACCATATCCTCCAATGTGGTAAGTGAATGCTTTATCATGAAGCCATTCGGCCGACAGGCATGCTTCTGCTAGAGGAAGATACATTAGAATTATTTAGAAAATAATACACAATATGTGCATGCAATATAGGAAATAAATGCAAAATACATAATTGCCGAATTTTGAAAAAATTGCCAATTATTTTAAGAATTAGCCTATAGAATTCTATAAAAGTATATATAAAATATATAATAATATAATATCTATATAACTGAATAGATTTTACTAATTTTTTTTAACGATTTTTATATATTTTACTACAATTTAAGTATGTCTGAATTGTTCTAGCTTCCTTATTTGAATAATTGGCTAAAATTGCTTTCCCTATTAAAGATATAGCGTAAGATCTACATTTGCAAACTGAACTGAAAATTAGCTTATATAGACAATTCTATACGTCATAAATTTTTGGGCGGCGATTTTCACAGAAATGATATGCTTAACCTAATAGGTATGAAATATAGCAATATTTAAAGGTCGGTTGAGATATTTACAAAACTCATTTACAATGGAAGTATCCATATGTCTATAGCAGTATAAAGAAAGCGGCATACAATGGTTGCATAATTTTACTTATGGTATAATTTTACTTCTGTCCTTATAATATGAAGAAAGAAAAAACAATATTAATTATTCTGATAATTACATTTAGCAAAATTTAAATCGAGTATTAATGGATGAATATTTCATATTGGATATGAAATGTACAATTCCTTTGCAAAGAAAAAAATTATTGTCATTCATCCATTATTCTGGCAAAAAAGATTAATCAAATTATATCAGATTAATCTTAATCTTTTTTCTGATATGATTAGTCTATAGAAAATATAG
Source organism: Olivierus martensii (assembly GCA_000484575.1). Classification (NCBI taxonomy): domain Eukaryota; kingdom Metazoa; phylum Arthropoda; class Arachnida; order Scorpiones; family Buthidae; genus Olivierus; species Olivierus martensii. Next base: position 4,830 of record AYEL01085222.1, on the reverse strand, counting down.
AAGCCTGAGGAATAATTGCATAGATATTATTACTTTTTAATTCTCTTTCATAGAATTCTCTCATACTCTGATGTATTTCCCATTCGATCAATTTTCTCACCTATTTTTCACAATGGAAATTTTATTAGTATTGCATAAGGATAAATTGCTATAACAATCTCATAAATAATTCCTTTAAATCATATTAATCTTATTATTATCATTTAATTTTCTATCTATTGATTAAATAGTAGCTTAAACCAAAGAAATGGCAATAATTTTAAACTAATAGTATATACTAATGGAATAAACAATCTAAATCATTCCTTCCTAATCGATTTTTGAATTCCTTTTAATCTTAATGCCAAACTATATTCTATCATTTTGCCAATTGTATAACAACTTTCTTATATAAATTGTAAAGCAACTTGATATTTATAGTTCATAGCAAAATATTAACATATAAATTAGCTTTCTCAATTTTCATGATGAAATTATATGTACAGTAATATATAGGTATATAACAAATGATTCTATCCAGTGCAGTGGCATAACAATCGAGAATGTGTAGTGGACACGGGCCCACAAATCAAGAGAGCCCACTTCCGATCTATATTTTTTATTAATTTTAACATTTTATAGTGCAACTGAAAAAAAAATTAATTTTTGCAAAAAATTTCAAAAATTAACTTTATATCAACATATAATCAGAAAAATATGAATATAGTAATATATAATATCGAGAAGGAACATGAGAAAAAAGCTAATTGTAAGAAAGATATTCAATCAAAAAAATTTTCTTAGTTTTATAAAATAAATTTCAGCTGAAAATTATGGGAACCATAATTATAGATTAATATTTTCAACAAGAAACAAAAAAATTGCATTAATATGAACAGGGTGCACAAAATTGTAATTTAAATATTTGCTGGTTTGTATATTCCCATTGGCATGGTAATCATTTCTGGCTATAAATGACCTTGAGCAACATGACGTTAATAACATTCAACAGGTTAAAATGGCAATAGCTTTGTTATATTCATTCATTATTATATTTTATTTTGTATCTAAAATATTGATAAAAATGAATAAATTCGTTTTTTAAAATATATATTTAGGAATATATATGTCAATCTTGATAGAATTTATTAAAATCTTATTTATTTAAAAGTAAATTTTTTTATTTAAGTTATATTTTATGAACATCCAAAAAATATATATTTTTCATTTAAATTACCAAGTATTAAGGCTGTTTGTTTGTGGATTATAATAAATATGGATTTCATGTTTATAGATTTTTCAATACTCAATATTTTCATTGATCTTTCAAATCTGACCATTCTTCATTCTTATTCACATAGCCACAACTTTAAAAAATAGTTCTAGATTGTAGACTGGATCCTTATTACCACACCAGAACAGAAAATTGAGTAGCCTGCAGGATGTTGATTTTTAGTTGGAACTCTTTCTCTGCATTTATCAAATATATAACACTCTACTCTCACTGCTTTCTATATTCCTATTTGAAATACTTGATCACACTCAAATCATTAAGTTATATGACACTGGTGCAGTTTGGGAGATAGTTTTTTTTTTTATCTTTATATTTCTTAAAAATGATGTGTCTGAAGAATGTGTGACATAATTATCTACAAACAAGAGAATTTTCCTGCCTTATGCACTGAATGATGCATCAGGCATGCAGAAAGTCTAAAAATCTTCACTATCATCCATGCTTTTGAGTTGGCTAAGTAGCTCACAGATAGCTTTTTTACATTCTTAAAACAAACATAGTTTCATAGACTTTTACTAAAATAATAAATTTATTTATTTTTTTAATCCCTTCTGAAAATATCTATTTATTTATACATTAAAAAATTAATAATGCAATATAATTTCTTATTATGATAGCAAAAGACATTAATTTTCTGCAATAAATACAGGTATCCCTCCTATAACACAATTTCCTACAACACTATTTCACTCTAATATGATTTGAAAATTGAAGAAACCCTCATATAATATACTTCTACAACATGGTTTTTACTTAACACATTTAGAAAATTGCATTTATTCTCCTACAACACAAAGCATTTTCATTAATTTTTATAAATCCATACTAGGGACACACAGTACACACATAAAATGCAGCCATTGGGAAATACTTTTCTAAAATTAGTCATAAATGCAATTTTGCTAGTCTGCTGTGAGAGGGACAATATGCAGTCTATTTTCCATTTTGATTTGAAATTGAGTTAATTGGCAATCATTGAGTATTTTGTGTTCCAAACATTCAGTTTTTGAATAAGAAATAATTTTTTATTCTTCAATAGAGGAATCTGAAAGGAAAGAAAAACTTTTTTATTCATAAATCTTTTTTTGAGTATATATTAAGAAAATTGAGTTAATTGGCAATCATTGAGTATTTTGTGTTCCAAACATTCAGTTTTTGAATAAAAAATAATTTTTTATTCTTCAATAGAGAAATCTGAAAGGAAAGAAAAACTTTTTTATTCATATATCTTTTTTTGAGTATATATTAAGGAATGATTGTTTTCTAGTGGTTGTAGCAGGTTATATTACAAAATTTTGTAAAGAGAGCAGAAGATACACCAACTTTAAATGCATAAAAAAGTTCAGAAAATGAAGTTGATATTGATAAAGAAAAACACGTTCTTGTTTTAATGAAACAGTAGTAAGGAAGATATAATTATTAAATGAATATTATATAGGCTGTATATTTTTTCTTTCCTTATGTTTTACGTATATTGTTTTTTTAGGGTCTTATGTATGTTATAATATGAAATGGATCATTTGCTAAAGGAAGGAATTCTAGAGCCAGTCACAACTTCTGAGTGGACTGCTCATGTCATACCTGTTCTGAAACGGGATGGATCTGTTTGTCTGTGCGGTGATTTCAAGCTTACTGTCAACCAAGCAATTGAGTTAGAACAGTATCCTCTGCCAAGAATTGAAGACCTTTTTGCACAGCTATCAGATGGTGAGACTTACCAAATTAGATCTTCAAGATGCATATTGTCAACTGGAATTAGATGAACAGTCACGGAATTTGGTAGTTATAAATACTCATAGAGGCTTGTTCCATTATACTCAGCTCCCTTTTGGAATTGCTTTGGCCCTGGCAATATTCAAGTGTGAAATTGAGAAAATCTTGCAAGATTTGACTGGACTTTCCTACTACTTAGATGATCTTTTGATAACAGGCAAAGACGACAACACTCACCTAAAGAATTTGGACTTACAAGTTAGTTCTGTCTAGGCTTAAAGAATCTGAAGTGAAGCTTCATCCCGATAAGTGTGAGTTTTTAAAACCTACAGTAGAGTACATAGGTCATTGAATTAACAAAGAAGGTCTCCACCCAACAGAGTCAAAGCTAGATGCCTTTGTAAAAGCCCCATCACCTAATTACATTGATGAACTGTGTTCATTTATTGAACTGCTGACATACTATGCTAAGTTTCTACCAAACACGTCGACCCTGCTTGCTCTCCCTTAAACAAATTATTAGAATGGAAGCAGCCATGGAAATGGTCAGCAATTGAGGAAGACACATTCAGGAAAGTCAAACAATCCTTAAAAGATTCTTCATTGCTGGTTCATTTTGACAACTCAAAGAAAGTGCTTCTTGCATGTGATGCTAGTCCGTATGGAGTGGGAGCGTGATGTTACACTCCTCTGAGAATGGAGATCAGCCTATAGCAGGGGTGGGCAATTATTTTCTGCCGAGGGCTGGATTAAACCAATCTTCAGGATGAAGCGGGCCATATAAAAATTGAAAAGTACCTAAGAAGGAATTTAACCTTATGGCATCATAATTATGTAATTATTATTATGTAATGAAATTATTTGTGATAATATTAGTTATTCTATTAATAATTAATAAAAACTACTTTGACAAAAAATTACTATTCATGTTCTTCAAGCAAGATTAATTCTTGCACAAATACATTCCTCTCATCATCACACGGGAGAAGAAGAATGGTTGCGCCAATTTATCTGCACATATTCTGATCAAACTCACTATCATATGGTAGACATTTTTGTGATTACTTATACAAAGAATATATTCGTGTATCAAAATTATTTTTAAAATATACTTTTCTTATTTTCTTAATTTTTGTTGGTATGCAAAGAGTTCAAAAGCAAAACTACACGAGCCCTTTAGCAGTCAAAAGGTTTTTATTCAGAAACGCTTTCGACGCTCTCAGCGTCTTCCTCAGCTGTTACACATCCAGATGTACACTGGCCTTTTAAATCTTTACTGTGTTTGTTTGTTTTATATGTTAGGTCTCCTGCTCTAGTATAACAGGGTTAGACAGATTGTAACAGCTGAGGAAGACGCCAAGAGCGTCGAAAGCATTTCTGAATAAAAATCTTTTGACTGCTAAAGGGCTTTTGTGTAGTTTTACTTATAATTTGTGTTTGTTGCAATCTGATTGAATGTTTAATATGAGTTCAAAAGCATCTGTAGAAACTATTTTTTTCATTAGAAACATTAGAAAATAATTTGTTCTCTGAATTAATAAATTCAGATAATTTTCTTTAAAAACATAAGTATTTTATCAAACTGATTGATTGTTAACAACCTATTACATCAGAATGTTATAAAATATTAGGGACCTACGTAATTAATTTTGTAAAAATGAATTTATAACTTAATGTGAATGGTGAAATTTACTATAAAAGTTGAAATATAAAAGCACTATTTGCAAGGTGAAAATAGTTTTATTTGCATATAACGTTTTCGGACGTATTCCGTCCCTCTTCAGTATGCCTAATTATAGTAAACACTAGTTACATAACATACTATTTCGAACGTTATCCTAAAC
>AYEL01085221.1:0-27407 GCA_000484575.1 Olivierus martensii | reverse complement strand
TCTTTCTCATAAGCAAGGCTAGCTAAGGCTGTCGTAATTCTGCCTTCTAGTATATCTCTCTTGTGTTCATTTATCCTTTTGACCAAGTTTCTTTTTGTACTGCCGATGTACTAGGCTTGGGAACCATCATGACAGTCAGTAAGAGGGATCTTATACACACCTGATTTTCTATGTTCTTGTACTTGGTCCTTATTATTTCTAAGAATGTTAAATAGATTGGTACCCCTCCTCCAGGCAATTCTGGAACCTTAAAAAACCAAGAAGGGATACAAGAAAAAAAAAACGATTTATTTCAATCACTAGGATAAAATTTGCATGTATATTCGCAATAAAAATTTCGATATTAAAAGTGGTATCAGAGTGAATGCTTTATGAGAGCATTTACCTTTCAATAAACTTTTGTTGTGCGAAACACATTCTACATGCTATCTTGAAGTTAAGTATGTCTGAATTGTTCTAGCTTCCTTATTTGAATAATTGGCTAAAATTGCTTTCCCTATTAAAGATATAGCGTAAGATCTACATTTGCAAACTGAACTGAAAATTAGCTTATATATACAATTCTATACGTCATAAATTTTTGAAGCTTCCTTATTTGAATAATTGGCTAAAATTGCTTTCCCTATTAAAGATATAGCGTAAGATATACATTTGCAAACTGAACTGAAAATTAGCTTATATAGACAATTCTATACGTCATAAATTTTTGGGCGGCGATTTTCACAGAAATGATATGCTTAACCTAATAGGTATGAAATATAGCAATATTTAAAGGTCGGTTGAGATATTTACAAAACTCATTTACAATGGAAGTATCCATATGTCTATAGCAGTATAAAGAAAGCGGCATACAATGGTTGCATAATTTTACTTATGGTATAATTTTACTTCTGTCCTTATAATATGAAGAAAGAAAAAACAATATTAATTATTCTGATAATTACATTTAGCAAAATTTAAATCGAGTATTAATGGATGAATATTTCATATTGGATATGAAATGTACAATTCCTTTGCAAAGAAAAAAATTATTGTCATTCATCCATTATTCTGGCAAAAAAGATTAATCAAATTATATCAGATTAATCTTAATCTTTTTTCTGATATGATTAGTCTATAGAAAATATAGAAGCCTGAGGAATAATTGCATAGATATTATTACTTTTTAATTCTCTTTCATAGAATTCTCTCATACTCTGATGTATTTCCCATTCGATCAATTTTCTCACCTATTTTTCACAATGGAAATTTTATTAGTATTGCATAAGGATAAATTGCTATAACAATCTCATAAATAATTCCTTTAAATCATATTAATCTTATTATTATCATTTAATTTTCTATCTATTGATTAAATAGTAGCTTAAACCAAAGAAATGGCAATAATTTTAAACTAATAGTATATACTAATGGAATAAACAATCTAAATCATTCCTTCCTAATCGATTTTTGAATTCCTTTTAATCTTAATGCCAAACTATATTCTATCATTTTGCCAATTGTATAACAACTTTCTTATATAAATTGTAAAGCAACTTGATATTTATAGTTCATAGCAAAATATTAACATATAAATTAGCTTTCTCAATTTTCATGATGAAATTATATGTACAGTAATATATAGGTATATAACAAATGATTCTATCCAGTGCAGTGGCATAACAATCGAGAATGCAGAATGTGTAGTGGACACGGGCCCACAAACCAAGAGAGCCCACGAAGAGCCATAATTCTATAGAAATGTTAACAAATTCTATACTCCTAATAAAAATAAAAGGTTTAGGGTAAAAAGCGCTAAGTTGGCAACGTAAACACGAAGGTCAAAATAGGTTAGGGCCCATTAACTTCTCTTGCACTCAGACCCACTCAGTTCTTGATACGCACTGATTCTATCGCCATCTCTTCTGCAACAAATGACATAAGCTAAAAAAACAACATATTTCCATACTAATGCAATTACTTTTTAAGAAAATATGTAAAATTTCATACATCTTCGCAATCAAGTATTAACTCTTATGTCTTTGTGTACTGTCATCATAACTAAATATCTTTTTTTTCCTTTAATTTTCTTACTCAGTTTCTCTCAACTATTAAACTAATAAGCGAACAATGCGGATCGTTTCAAGTAGATATACAAAAACAGTTTAGAACCATCATGTTTTTTTTTTTCAGTTCATCCATCTTATTTGAGTCGTTTATAATTTCGACTACAGTTGATCGATTCCGAATGTATGTGATGGATTTTGACGGATTCATTATAATATTTAATGTTGGATAGAAAACCCAATGAATTATGAAAAAATTACATTTACATATATGGTAATTTTCTTTCTTTAGATTTTGCTATTTGCTATTATCAATACAATAAAGCTTTTGAAATGGTTGGTATTTATAGTCCACATTCCATAGGTTTACTTTATGAGCAGTTATTAGATTATATTCTGTGAATTTAATTTTTAAAAAAAAATACAAAACACGCAATTTACATTTTTGTATAAATTTTGCGTGTTTGGTAAACATAAGCATAAATTTAATGATGTTAATTAATACAATCGATGTAAAACGTCATCACGAAAGTGCGCAATGTTATTTCAATTCGATCAACAAATGGAAAATGGAAAATAAACTTTTATTTTCACGAAAATACATCAGAGATTTTGCATGAGTGAAAGAATCGATAGAAAGATGACAAAAGTTCAAAGCCTTTCATCATTTTCTTCGCAGTAACCTTCACACTAAGAACAAAATGTATGAAAAATGTTCTCCTTTTGTTATTTGCATGAATGTATATCGTTTAAAAAAATCTCCAGTTCGAACTTTTAAAGTATACACTCACGTATACATATATTTATTTACTTTAAAATATATATATTATTTTTTTAATTTATATATATTTCATCCCAAAATATTTACTATTTACATAACAAATTAAGCATTTTAGCGATTAAATATTCATTACAGAAATTTAATTTAGCAGTTAATTAAAAGTTTGTATTTTTTGTTTTTTTTCTTCTCGAAAATTATCAGAAACTGCGAATTGTAATGTTCTAGTAATTCTGTTAAAAATAATGCCAAAATGTTTTCAGAATATTTTCGGGAATCAATTAATTTAAGCAAATTTTTTGATAAAATGTACCTCAAAATTCGTTTAATAAATTTCTATAATCAATTTTATTTTTATAATTCTGTGAGAAATTTCTTTTCAGTCAAATGCATTATAATGCTTTTTTTTATCATCATAACACATTTGATTGAAAGGAAATTTCACCACAGAATTATAAAAATAAGAGTGGTTATAAAAATTGATTAAATGAATTTTGCAACATATTTATCAATATATTTGTTTTTTAATTGATTCTTGAAAATATTCTGTTTAAAATATTTATAAAATCTGCAATTTTTCAATGATATTTAATATTTTTACCTTGATAATCTGACACATCATGGAGTACCTATCGATTTTTACTTAACTTTCCATTTGGAACATAAATAACTGCTCTGTACTTCAATAAAGTATTCTAATAAAATTTATATAATTATCTCGTTATTAATTACTCCATATAATCTTATATAAAATAATTAAGTAATTTCTAAGCTAATCAAATATTTGGCACAAGTCCAAAGTTAATTGAATTATTCCAATGGTAATGATTGTTAGAATGAGAACAGAATCAACTCAACACACTGAATAGTTTTACTTAGTTAGCAAGTTTTTTTTAATACATCTTTTAAATACTGAATTATGGCTAATTAAAAGAGAAAGAGATGCGCCAAGCACACTCAGAATGATATTTATATTGATCGATTTTAATTTCTGATGCTGATGTTGATTTGAAAATATGAGCAAAGTAAAACCAGAGCGATGTTATCTTAAAAATTACTTGTAGAAAATTTTCTCTTAAGCACTCAGATGCATATTTTATCAGATTTAATTTCTTCAACATCAGATATGCTTTCCTTATTTTCTAAAGCAAAATTTAGTAATTAAAAATTCTGCATATTTTTAGAGTTGTTTGTTAAGCGGCCTGTTATTAAACTTTTGTGTAATTTTCATTAAAAGTACTCCGTTATAAGCACATTTTCCATATTAATCTGTGCTTTTCTCTTGTTGGTATTGGTGAGGAGATGTAATTTTCATTAAAAGTACTCCGTTATAAGCACATTTTCCATATTAATCTGTGCTTTTAACTTGTTGGTATTGGTGAGGAGACACAATTAAAAGGAAAATTTTACATTTATTTTTATCTTGTCGAATAAATCTTCTCTGATTTATTCAACCAAATAAAAACAGGCAAAATTTTCCACAAATAACACACATAAATATTCAATTATACAGCTATCAGCTAATTTTCTAAAAATGTAATATCCATTATCTAATAATTATTTTAATAATTTATTCGTGGGTGTTGCATAAATAAGTATAAATTATTGGATGAAAGTTTATTAACTTGTCGTAATAAATCGATTAAAACGTGACACAAAACGTAATTTTAATCGATTTTTATGCTAAAATTGCACAATACTACTTGCTTTTATTATTTTCAAACTCTATTTTCTGTAATGTAAATCATGTGCAGAAATTACTGCAGTGTAAAAATTTCGACTATATTTTTGAAAGAAGTATACAAACTTGGTTTGGGCTTAATACAAATGTCTTTTAAAAAGATTTAAATCGACTGAATTCACGTCATACAACAGAATTTGGCAACAGTTCAATTCCAACGTTAACTATGGATTGAAAAATTGATTTTGTGTTTGTCTTTATGCTTAAATTCAGTGAGCGATGTAATTTTTAAATATCTACTTTGCCAACTTTTTTTTATTATTTTGTTATTGTTTAAGTTGGTCAAATTTCCTGATATTTTTATTGTTTTATATATCCTACATTATTCGATCAACAATCGAGTAGATTAAATAAATTTTTTATTAATATTGTTTTATATATCCTACATTATTCGATCAACAATCGAGTAGATTAAATAAATTTTTTACTGTTCATTGCTGATTTTTTTTTTTATTCATTCCATTCTAAATTCATTAGCATGCTTTAATTGAAATGACAATAATATAAATCAATAGCATGAATTTAATCTATAAGAAGTTGAGTTTAAATTTAAATTTCCGATCGAAAATAGGAAAACTAAATTTAAAACGATTATAGAACAGAAAAAGAAATACTTTCAGGAAGAAAACTGTTATGGCAGCCATTAAAGTTGGAATAGCTTGAGACAATCGTAGAAAAAAAATTTAATTTTTCTAATAGAAAAAAACATAAAAATAGATTATTGCCTAAAGAAATTAGATGATGTATATTTATGGCAATACATTCCTTTAGAAAATTAGGAATTTTTAATGAAATCTCAGGTTAATCCGTTAATCTTCATATCGGGGAAAGCAATTCATTTCTAAGTTAATTATAACAACCTGTATATATTTTATGATGAACTGGAAAGATTACACTCTATTGAAAATTTAAACAGGATGCTAGTACGTTAACTATGAGTATAGTTGAAACATTGTCTTGTTTTATCTAATTATATTCTATCTCTTGCCAAAGAAATGTAATTAAGGAAACATCTAAAATCAGCAGATGATGCAATTATTTACTTTTTAAGGATTATTTTTAAAGACTGAATAAAGAGCATTAAATGTTTACCAAGGAAAGCTCTTTAATAAAATTATAAGTTTTCAGAATTAAATTTAAATCTCAGCAAGAAATGTGCAAAGTGAAATATGCACTGAAGGATACTGTTTGAAAACAATATAAAAGGCAATTGCCTTTGCACAATGGCCGGTTTAAAATTGCCACGAAGTTTGTCATTTAATAAGAAAAAAGAAATTCTTTAAATGGCTTCTTCCTTCATAATAAAACTATACGCATAAAAGTATTGTTACGCAATTTTCAGTCTAAAGAATATAAATTAACAATTGCATACACTTGCGAAATAATGCCTCGTTTTCCATTCTTTTCGTTTTATCTAGTTATTGCCTAAAATGATATAAGAAATTTGCCAATTTACAGCTCGGAAAGTGTCGTTTTGATAATTCCTTACGTTAGAGATACTGGTTTAAAGATGCAAAGCGATATTCATTCCTGCAATGTCTTAAACGTCAACAGAAAGATGTCTTTTCTAGAACTTAATGGAAATCAATTCCAATTCAGGGAATAGTTCCTAATGGAAGTTATTGGAAAACTAATCCCGATTCTTTTTAGAGAATATTTTTCAGAATAGAGCTCTGAATCACAGAAGAGAAGAAAAAAAAAAGATATCCATGATGCGCAAGATCCTAGATGAATAGAACTGTGTAATGCCATAGATAAATTCCTTTGACTCGTCCAAGACTCATCCGGAAGATATAACAAACTCCGACCTGTTCCATTCATTTGTGGAAAAGAAACCTTGTTACGATCCAGAAAGGTTATATATCGACGAAGCCCTATTGATTTCGTAGATATACCTGCCAAGATATAAGAATTAATATTGAAGATTTATTTTATTTTAACGGTTATAATGTTAACATCTATAAACGAATGCTAGTTCGATATCGAGAAAGTTCTACTAACGTTATTTTATTTTTAGCATAATAACGATTACAATCAGTAACCTATAGGGATTACTTCTTAATTAGATAGTCAATCAATATCAAACTTAGCGTTTTTATGTTAAAAAAAAAATATTTATAGCAATTTAATTTACAATATATAAGTTTTTTAAATGTGAGATTAAATTATATAATTAGTACTTACTTCTTAATTAGATAGTCAATCAATATCAAACTTAGCGTTTTTATGTTAAAAAAAAATATTTATAGCAATTTAATTTACAACATATAATTTTTTTAAATGTGAGATTAAATTATATAATTAGTATAGAATTAAAAATGTTTTTGTTTAATTTCTAAAATTAAATTAAATTTTTACAGCTGTAGACGACAAACTACAGTGTTATCAGTGTTTAGTGACCGAGAACAAATTATGCACGGAGGATTTTCTAAAGCCTTGTCCTAAACACCAAGCTTTCGACAGATGCATGACTGTTATTTCCAAATCTAGTAAGTATCGAATTTTATTTTGTATCAGATTTAATACATATATTGTATATAAGAAGCGCAGAAATTATTAATTGAATAGAGTAATGCACATCTTCAAAATAATACACGTACAGACAATCGATCGCTGGAGAAGTTGTGTTCTAGAGCTTATCTACTCGTACTGTACATAGAAATCTTGTGGATAAGGACGGACAGTTAGGTCCTCCGGCGATTTTCATTTTTTCTTTTGTTCTCCATATCGTTTCCTTCCACGGGAAAATATTCGTCGTCATAGCAACAGCCAGACTATTATTCGGTTGAAAACAGGATTATTTTGCTAGTAAACAAAAATTATATTCCGATTTAAAAAGAAATAAAGAATCGTGTTATATAAAGGCTTTATTTTTCGTTTCAGAGGAATCAGGATATCAGATCGAGAAGAAATGTGCTCTAGCTCCATGCACTTTGAGAGATCCAAAACAAAACGAGGGTCTGGGTTTGGATCATTGCGACAGAAGCAAACCCGAATTTAACTGCATCAGCTGTTGCAAAGGAGACGGTTGCAATAAAGATGGAAGTGAAAATCTTCAACCTTTCGCAACTCATATCATTATTGTTATAAGTCATTTTTTGGGCTTTTTCTACAATCGAATTATTATATAATAGTTTTAACCTCTGAATTCTATTTTATTCAGGCTCTTGCTCAAATTGTAGCTATCAATTTACTTCGAGGGGTCGAGATAAACTTCAGTATTAAATCTGAAACATTTCTACCTTAAGAAGAACGAAAAATAAACCACATCAAATTTTGTATTTTATTTTTTAATTTTTAGATCAGAGGACCTTTAAAAAATACAAAAAAAAAGCCAATTTTTGTGTGGATTTGTGCAATGAATCGAACTGTAGCTAAACTTAAGAATGGAGTGCCAAAAATTTTGTTTCTTTATTACATATCTATATGCACAATATATATATCTGGTTTATATATCTGGACAATGTTCTGTGACCATCTAATCATTTTCTAACTTTATCGATGGGGTTTGAACCCAAAATTTGAATAGGAAAAGAACAGATTCTTAATTCTATACTATCTTCAAAATGTAGATAACTGTATTTATTCCTCCCCAATACAGTAATATAGTAACATTCATCTGTGGAGTATGTTCATGTTCTAAATTCGTGGAAAAAATACATTAATACAAATTCATAACAAATTTAATCACAATTAGTTTATATTACACACCAAATAAATAACGTTTAAATAAATCCTATATTAAAATCTTGCATTTTATTTTTAAGATCTTTATTGTTGGTTAAACCGAAGAAATATTAGTGCAGTATACACCAGCAATAGTACATATTTCTGCCACAAGATGGCAGTAGTTTACTATTCACTGCCATAGCTAATCTGCAACCATAAGCATTAATTTTCTTTTTTCCTCTTTCAAAAATTGGGTTTCGGCTTTAAAACTGGAAAATTATTTAACCACTATTTGGCGCTGTATATAGCTTCAATTGCTTGGCATCGCGCCGAAAAAATATCTAAAAAATGTATAAAGAAGCCAATAACATATTCCCCTTATCAAGAAAAAGAAATTAAATTTTCAAAAATTTTAAATAAACAAATCAGCGACGAGATGTAATAAAAACTTACTTACGTTTATTTTAAAAGGAAATGTAACAACGTCTTTTATTGATTTATTTACAGCAAAACTGTTTCACTAGAAGATTTTCATCTAAAATATAAAAAATAACAAAAAATAAATAATAATAATGTAATAAATTTCTTGTGACCAAGATTTCAAGCATTTATCAGATAAAATTTAATATATAGCATTACATTTATTATAAATATTAACCAGCAGAGATAAGAAGACTCCCACCTAAAAAAAACCCCTATAAACTAGAACTTGTATAAAGATCACATGTACTTGTGTGCATCAATGTCGATTTTTAAGAGATGTAATCAGATTTATTCCTCATAATAAACATTTAAATAATCATAAAGTTGTCACTGATTTAATTATTATTAAACAAACCTAATTAACCTATTTCAAAAATTAAAAAATAATATATTATTACGATTACTTTAAATAGCAGAACTTTAAATTTACGTCGAATAAATTTTCGTATAAAAATTCTTAAAAACACTAATGTAAATATATTTCCTGTCTGTTTACAGTCTATATATGAAGTCAAAATTTTTAAATCTAAAGCAGAACTTTAAATTTACGTCGAATAAATTTTCGTATAAAAATTCTTAAAAACACTAACGTAAATATATTTCCTGTCTGTTTACAGTCTATATATGAAGTCAAATTTTTAAATCTGATATGCAAACAATTTATTAATAAAGATTAATTCAATAACGGAGTATACATTAAATATTCATAAAAATAAACTTGAAGGGTATTACTTTTCACGATAATACTGATTAGATTTTATTTTTTTCAGTTTTTATCTACCGGTGATAGAAGATTTTTTTAAATGCTTAACAATTAATCAAAATTAAATCGATTAGTTAAATTTTTTTTAAACGTTTACATTTTGTTTAAGTTCTTTAACAGAAATAAAAAAAAGGAAAATATTCATGCGAGATTATAAATTACAAGAAGATTTTTTTAAATGCTTAACAATTAATCAAAATTAAATCGATTAGTTAAATTTTTTTAAACGTTTACATTTTGTTTAAGATCTTTAACAGAAATAAAAAAAAAAGGAAAATATTCATGCGAGATTATAAATTACTAAAGAATTTATCAAATTTAAAATTCTAAAGACATCATACATAAAACACCCAATGTTGTATTTCAAAAAGATAATTAAGATTTATCGATATATTTCCTCTACTGGGATTTTATGTGTCGTGTTAACATGCCAGATAAATCTTGCACTCTTACTAATTAAAAATCTTTTTTTTTTTTTCTTTTTTGTCATCTCTTCCAAAGCTCATAATTTTACTAAAATATATATGAGTATTTTTTAAATTATAAAATTATTATTTAAAAATATGCGTTTTTCTGTCTCTTAGAGTTAATTAAAAATTAACAAACTAATCTTCTTTCTCATATAAAAGAATTTTGATGGCGGCGGTCATAACAAATCCTTCATTACACTTAAATAGACAGTTGACACCTTTCGAATGGCAAAATGAAGGAACTTAATTTGATCTGTTATAACGTTTAACACCATCGTTATGAGCTTTAAAGTTCCGAAAACACCAAAGTAGACTTTATATGGATGGATAAGTATCAACTAAATTTTATTAAGGTATACGGAATATATGCGAGTAATGAAGTTTCTTTTTCACGCAAAAATAAAAATATTATAACGTTAATTATATTTTTTATATCGCGGACATCATTAAAAGTTCTTGCAACTTCATTATAACTAATTTTAGATTTAAAAACAAAAGCAATAAATCCAATTAAAATCATTTTTTTAATGTATACGAAAATGGCTTCGTTCCTTTTTCACGAAATTTAAAAACAATAAAAGTTAGTTTCAATAAACCGAAACTTTATATAGTTCGACTCACTTTTTAATTTTGACAACAGTTTAATTTGGTTAAGCAATTTCCAATCAAAATCCACCAAAAGGAGAAGAAGAAAGAAAAAAAAAAATAAAAAACGAAGAAGGGTTTCATCTCTATCTTTCATTTCCGCAAGTTCTGTAGAAAGACAAAATTAAACTGAAGATATAAAGCAACAAAAAGTTTTGGAAGCAACTGCCGTCACCTACAGAAATAGGTTAATATCCGCGATAAGAAAGACACTTTAATTTTGAGCTGCATGCTACTAACCAGAAATAGCATTGCAGTGATACATACAGCAATCAATAATTCACTTTGTAAAATCAGTTTTTCCTCATCTACGTTACAGTAAGCTGTCTGCCAACAATAGCTCAGAAGATAAGGAATTCATTAACATTTTAATTACTTGCTCGTAAAACTTCTTCGACATATTAATATTCAAAGTTTCTTAGATTAATACCGATGGTCATAATCGTTATATAAGTATCCACTCTAATGAATCGCCTTCAACAAAGGAACTTTGCAGTGGTAAAACGAACCGAGTTCTGCCTACTTCATACTTGTCAAAATAGTTGTAATTAAACATAATTAACGAAGTATTTAATTAAATTGAAATAAATTACTACAAATATTAAGTGGAAAGTAAAGTAAAAACAACTATTTTGTCCTTGGAATTGATTAATTATCTGAGAAAATCGTTAATTAAATTAAAAATTTTTATAAGAGTTGTAACATTCTATCGATGAATTATTACGCGAAATTAGCGTTTTTAATTACGTCTATCGTTTATCAACATTTTAAAGTCGCGCTTAAGGCATTTTTAAATGTATCTGGCGATAAATTTTTATCAATTTCGAATTATAAAAGTCGTATAAAAAATGGTGCAACAGTTTGGGAACGAGTTGATATTTTCCACACCAGATGGCGATAATGTACGAAATGGCTACTTTTCATAATTTATAGCTAGAACTTCGACCTAATAGACTGGAAAGTTGTTACGTATATTAAAACAAGTAAGATAAAGTATAGAAATCTTTTGTAAATATTTTCCAATCTTATAAACCGACGAAGTACATATATACACACACGCAAAAAATAGAAATCCAGTACTTGTTTAATCGTCTGTACCAGGTTGGCAACAGTTGCTATTATAAAGTTAGCCTGCGCTCATGTATCCTAGAAAATTATGAGATTGGAGCTGCGATTGGTCAATAGGGAAGCAAATGTCTAACAGGCGAAGAGCGTTGAAGAGATTAATTGAGAAGAAAATTTAGCTTGTTAGTCTATCTACTGAACCGTTTCTAGTATTCCCGATGGAATGGAACTAGGAAGAGTTCCATGAAGCATAATGGTCCCTTACGGTTGACATTCTTGGGAGATTGACTATTCGGCGTTACACCATGGATACTGAATAGACCATGTCAAATTTACATCGCATGCCTTGAGATGGCTATGTAAGATGACATATAGGCAATAGATTCGTATCTATCAAGAGCCCATATCGAGATAACGCAGTAAAAAGAAATATTTTAAGATCTATATAACAATATCTAGGATAAGCGGCTATTCACTTATCCTTTATTTTTTATGTTTATTCTATTTTTTATATCGACCAATCCCTATAGAAACACGAAATGGATACACATACAATACTTTAGCTCAAGATGGATATTTTAAATAATCCCTATCGCCACGATGAATTGTGCTAACAATTTTTTTTTTCTATATACCAGATGATTTTATCTTATATGATATATAGTTAGTTTTTTGTGGCTTAGTGTCTGGCTATTTGCCACTACTACTTCCAGGCGACAAAACACGAAATGATAGACCTTATAACCTTGCTCTTCTGTAAGTTCAAAACCTTTCGGATGCTTAACAGAACAAATTTTTATTACGGAAATAAAACAGGAGATTACTTTAGAGATCTCTTAAGATTTTCTCGATATCAATAGTTTCTACTTCCGATATTAATCTGTATTAAAGTCCAGGGTAATTACTGACTAGAGTAATTCTGAAAAAAAAAAAGTTAAATAAAATAAGTTAAAAAGAAAAATCTAAAACTTCCAATAATGTCGCTAGACTTCATTGTCATCTGCTTCATTTGTTAGGTTTCAGAAAAATCGTTAGATACTCATTTAAAGAATGTTGTTTTTCGAAGGATGGCTAGCTTTGTTATTGGAAAAATCGAATGATTTCTGTTTTCGTTTTTTGATTAGAAAGTCTTTGAGATTTAATTAACGGATCGCACAATCGTTCAATGACTGAATTAATTGCGGATTTTGTAGACAGATTCTAACAAGACACACTTTTTTGCGTTTTTCTTCGATCGATAGTTACACTTTCGTTACGATAGAGACAATTATTGCGACAATTGACTAAAATTACATATCGAATTTTCAATACACTTTTTATACAGCATACGGATCTCTACATTTTTCACGCTGTAACGTCTTTAAAGAAAAATAAAAAAAAATATGGATTTAGAAACGAGTATGTGTGCTACATTTTATATGCATTTCATATCGGAGAAGGGAAGGAAAGTTCGGATAAAGTTCGGTGATCGAATCGATCGGGTATTTAATTCACTCGGAACACGACTAAAATCGTGTTTCTCAGTTCGGTGGCAATAAGAATAAACTCTTGACACGATAACCTTACAAAATGACAAGATACACTTGTCAACAACCGCTACGACACGACTAAGACAGGTCGATCTCGATGTCTCTCCCTTAGCGACATTAATCAACACAACCTGTCTATAAATAGTATAGAAAGTTGAGAATAAAGAAGTTAAAGAAAGTCGATCGGAAAAAAAATTATATATATATATAAAAATTTCTAAGAAATCTACCTTACGAACAGCGTATCGAAGAACAATTTTTCAAATGGTCATTTCACTTCATGCGAAATATATTTGCCCAATTTCCGTCTGTGTCAGGGCACGAGTGGAAAAGATGAAGTGTCTTAACGTCACTTCCTCTGATTGGCATTCACTTCCGGTGAGTTGCCACGTCTTTGCCGTACATTGTTCTCAAGGGTGATAGGAAAGGAACAAAAAATAAAAAAAACACTTGGGTTTACGTTCCATCGAAGATATCGAGAATCGATCATTGAGAAAATGGAAATTAAAGATGGGTAAAGAATTTTTTTTTATTTGTGGGTTTTCTGGCGCCTGATATAAATCGAATGTCTAAAAGTAATAAAAAACGGATAATAATTTATGTGCGTTAGAATTCAAAATAACCTTTTTTTTTATCTGGTTAACTTCAAAAGCTGTTTATTTGTCAAAAATTTCGAGGGAAAATAATTTAAAAAAAATGTTAGAAAAGTATACCGTTGAAAAATTTGTAATTTTAAAAAAATCGATTATTATTTATTGAAGTTTTACATGTTTATTTAATCTTATAAATTCTATTAAAATATCTGTTTTTGTTACTTCTTTATCTATTTCTATTAAATATCTTGTTTTTGTTTTTTTGTTCTCTTTTGTTATTTAAAAATAACAAAAGAGATTGGTTTTTAAGCTACAAAAACAAAATGCTTTTTCTAAAATATATATAAACCGTCAGCAATCTTTATCTTCAACTGTAACTGTATCGAAATTTAATAGAAAGATAAATTATTTTTCGGCAAAAGTAAATTTGAATCTATTTTGGGTCATATTTGAAACTTTCATCAATCTTCGTCATAGGAGTGATATAGCATGATAGCCTAATAGTGGCAAGATAATCTTACTGCATATAATAGCTTCTATATCCGTAATACAGTATATGCTATCCTTCACGCAGCAGACCCACCTAATGAAATATTGAATAAATAAATAAGTGGATTACCCCCATCTCCCAAAGGAACAATTTTGTCGTCAACTTATTTCTTAAATGGCAGCCATCTTGCTTCCAAAATCAATATCTCTGTATGTAATGTATGTCTTGTGATGATACTCATCTTATAATTATTGTTATTTTTTCCTTATATAAATTGTAAAAAATGAAATTAATGTAAAATTTAACTGAAAAATAATAATAAAAATACAAAGTGGAATAATTATGCTTAATATTAATTCAATAATTATTTTATCGATTTCTTTAATTTAAATACGATATTTCATTTTATCTTATTTTTATGTAAACGAAAAATAATTATCATTAAAAATAAAAAAATGGATTGTGTAAATAAGCATCATCTAAATTTCAGTTTATATATTTTTTCCCTTTTTAATGCTTTATATACCTGTATTTATGAATTTTAAATGATTAACAAGCTTTTATAGAGTTTTATAATATTAAAACCGCAATTTAAATACGTTTTCTTGTTAATATTTTATGGCCATTTTAAAAATGGAAGAGAAAAAATCTATTATGAATTTAGTATTAAGTAGAGTCAAGTAAACACGTTTTTTTAAATTTAAATACGTTTTCTTGTTAATATTTTATGGCCATTTTAAAAATGGAAGAGAAAAAAATCTATTATGAATTTAGTATTAAGTAGAGAGTCAAGTAAACACGTTTTTTTATTTTTTTTATTTTTAAATAGTCATTAACTGAACTTTTACCTAAAGGCAAATATACGAGTGCAGTACAGTATTTTGATTCTAAGGGGAAAATGTTCTACTAGCAACAATCTGGAACTTCTAAAATAAATTAAATAATTGCTACGAGATAGGTCACTGCGGTGCCTGTTACAAATGCCATATAATATGTAATTTTGTTACGTTTTGTTATTAAAATCCGGTTGATTGGATCAAAATAATAAACAGAAAACTGTGAATTATATAGCACCTCGTTTGATGTTAATACTCCCTGAAGGCGACGAGGTTGAAATTGTTGGATCTTTCACCTTTACCAAGCTAGTTGTTAAATTTGTTAGTCTGAAGAACGGATAGAACTAAAGTGCTGTAGGATCTCATTAAGTTCCTAACGTTTCTCATTAAGCTAATTACGAGACATTTCTTGAGTCAGACCCGTGCGATGGGAATTTTCTACTATCGTGCTAACTTATGTGATCTTTTATGAAAATGGCCAAAAGAAAGTTTAATACTTTGGCTTTCTTATAAATGAATTCCTTTGCAAATTACATATGTTTTTTTCCTTATTTTTAAAGCGAAATCCTGCTTAATTTAATTAACCCCTGCTCTTTTCCTTCGATTATTTTTAAACAAATGACTTCTTTTGGCATAAGCAGTGGGAATACTTCCTAAAGAAAAATAACTTGCAATATATCAATTTTATCTAACCATAAAATAAAGAATAAATTTCAAAATTTCGCCATTTAACTTTCTATATATTATATATTTTAATAATTCAAACTGTTTCAATTTCTCTTATTAAATTAATATAAAATTGCAAACACTTATAATGACTTAAATTCAGATATTATGATTTTTAATATTTTTCCTTTCATACAATATTTACCTTTCACATTCCTAACATATGTTCCAATTTAGAATGACAAGACTATAACAATGACCATATCCGCCTGTCATTCCTGAAAGGGAGGATTAGGATGATAAAATTTGGCATCCAATTAATTAGGTGAAGGACGACCGATCAAATTGTTTGATGTCTATTTATCCGATGACAAACAACAGCATTCACTATGGGGCAAGTAGTCTTTGTTATATTCAACCGCCAAAGGAAACAAATTATGATTATTCAAATGAATTGATATCAATAATTCGTAGGGATTCAATTTTATGGTTTTCCACAGCACCTTGCTAATTAATTAATTTTAATACACTAATCTTGTATTCTTTACAAATTTGATATTCATTCAAAACCAAATAGGAATTTTACATTAATACTTAAGTTTGTTAAGTACTGATGAATCGATAAAATTCCCTCTTAGGGATATATTTTATCACACAATTTGCGTATATGCATATTTACATTATATGACTGTTTATAATAGACACAAATATACTGATATAACAGAAAAAAATTATATCAATTTTAGATTACTTTGAATTTTACATTAATACTTAAGTTTGTTAAGTACTGATGAATCGATAAAATTCCCTCTTAAGGATATATTTTATCACACAATTTGAGTATATGCATATTTACATTATATGACTGTTTATAATAGACACAAATATACTGATATAACAGAAAAAATTTATATCAATTTTAGATTACTTTCAATCAATTTCCTTCTTGGTATTTAAACTATAAAATTATTATTAATTTTTGTATTTAAATTAGAAAAAGTTTTCATGTCTTGAAAGGTCAAAAATTACAAAGCTATGTTTTGCAATCTACTGCAATTAAAAAAAATCACTGAAATTATATGCACATCACACGAACCATTAACGAGTTATTTCTTGCAAAACTTAAATTAATATAAAAATACCTCATTATGTTTGACATTGGAGATCAATTTTCAAAATTTGAATATCAAAAGTGCAAATTTAATTAAATAGTCATTAATTTTGGCCAAACGATAGCCTATATTTAATTATTAAACGATAAATGTTGGATATTTCTTAGAAAACATTATCCATTTGCAGCTGAATTCTCCTGATTAGAATTTTACTTTTTTTTCGAATTCTCCATTTCGACTTTCCATTTGAAACTGCTAATTATCTAGCAGTTTAAGCTAAAGTAATATTCTTGATTACTATGCTGAAATTTTCTTTACTTGGCAAATTCTCTATTCATCAAGCTTTCTACAAATATCGATTTACTTGCTTTGGGAATATTTAGTAAAGACATCGGAGACAGAAAGAATTACTAAAGCAGAGTTGAGATTCTAAAGGATTGTCATCGTTTAAAGGATTTAAAATCATCAGGTTTCCTTTAATTAACGACCTTATTAAAACTTCTAAGTAACTATAAGAGAATGCTATTATAGTAATAATTACTACTACTAATCATATAATGGTTGGCTCGATTTTTGTGCTGCTTTTATATATTGGTTTGGCGATTCATAGCTAATTTATTAAAGTCCTGCTACTACAATAACCGAGAAATAACGAGTACTCGAGACTTATAATGCTTATTGCTAATTGGGAAAATGAGATGTTCGCTATTTGGCGAACGTTTGTTTAATTTAGGAGAAACGCAATGTTCATAAATAGGATCGATAACAGAGTTCAGACGAAACTTAAGTCATATTTATTATTAATACAAATGCATATTTATTAAATAATATCATTACACTATTTTATAATCATCTGATATCGAAATGGCAAAATGCAATTCTTACTTGGCTTATTAAAAAAATGTGTAATACTAATATTTGCAATGTCTGAATGGAGCGATATGTATATTTAGGGTTGTTACTAAATTTTGGTAATAATTCACTTATCTATTTTTGAGTGATGGAAACTAAAACTGACAAGTCAGAAATGCGTTAACGCCAGGAAGAAAAAAGTATATATTAACCCACTTTCTGTAGTTTATTTCTTATTTTATCCTTTCTTCACGTTGTTGTTGTTGTCGTCATCAGTTGTTTAGCGAATGTTTTCTCGATGGTAAACGGTTTCCATAAAGAATCCCATTTGATTCGTCAGATAGAAGAAAAATCATTTCTTCGTCGCTGCTTCTTTTACTTGATGAATTCGAATGGAAAGATTTCTGTCATTGCGACCACTTTATCTTCCTGCAAAATTTTGCCTGAAAAAACACGTAAAAGTTAGATAACGAATTTATCTTTCAACAACGGAAGAAAAAAAAGTTAACTTATCCTGCTTTAAATTTAAAAATAATAATGAAAAAATCCTTCGTCTTACTTTACGCCGATAATCAATTAAATTTTATAAATGATTTAAAAGATTTTCCTAAAGTTTAATTATGCTAATTAATTAGCATGTTTGATTTTTTTAGCACTCTAAGGTAATAACATATTTTCGCAGATGTGTGTATAACATCAGGTTTCATTTTTCATGAGGCTAATTTTTTCATCATTATGTTGAAAGATTATGGATAATGTCGAGAAAATAATTAAAGCTTTATGTAGTAGCAATTTTTTAATATTATTAATAAAACTATTAAAAATCTCGTCAGTTTTAATTTCATAAAAGTTAATGGGTTTTATAGCATAATTTATTTAATCATTTTTTCTTTAATTAAAGCCTTAATAAATCGTAATTGAAACTTTGTTTAATTATAATTATAAGCATTTTTAAAGTATTCTGATTTATTCACCATAAATTGCATTTATATATAGTAAATACAAGTATTATCTGCTTCAAATTATTTAAAAGATTATCATCCTATTATAAAGAGTTTATTTTAATTAATTCAATTTTTTTAGATATTCTTGATAAATGAAAATTATTAATTTGCTGTTAAAAAATAAAATCATTTAATTATCATCATTTTTAGGCAAATACTATTCATTTTTATCATTTCAGAATTGATTAAAAAATTATGAAGTTAAATTTTATCTTTGTCAATCTATTTATATATTCGAAATTATTAATAAATAATTACTGTATTTTAGATAAAAATAATTATCAGCACTAGAAAATACAATACCATATTTAATTACCAAAAAATGTTCATCTGTATTCTAGAAGCTAGAGAATAAAAATTATGGATGAAGTCTAAACCAAGTAAAGAATAATATATAAAAATGTTATTTTATGGACTAATGCAAAAATTAATTTAAATCTAGAAAGATAATCATCTTTATTTAGATATCTAGAAGAATATTTATCTCATTCTAGAGTTTATACGATGATAAATTAAGTTTATGAATAATTATTAAATACGTCATAGAGTAATTGAGAAACACTCATAATTTATAAAGGTGTTTAACAAGAATGAATAATGACCAAAATTTATTTAGGATAAGGTCAGATATAAATAGAAAATAAGGTATATTATTTATAATTTTGTTATTGTATTTTTTATAAAAATAATTATTATATCTGTAGTGGTCACGCTTGACATTAAAAATAACAAAACGATGTCGGTATCTTTTTCTCGCTTGACCTACTGGGAGACAGGAAAGAAATGTTTATCTCTACGTCACCGGATGCGATACAAAATAATAAGAAAGAAAAAATAAAAAAGAATAACAGCCATGTGACGTTTCGCTAAGAGTAGATGGGAGGTCGTCTGGTATGACGTCAGGCGCAGTGCAACTTGTTTTAGTAAGTTACCGTTAAAAGTCGGTTAGTTTCGTAGTCATGCATGGTAGGAAATACAGTTTGTGTTTTCCTTTGAAGAAAAATAAATATCAAAAAGTATCCGCAAGCGAGGAAGATATTTCGTTTGAATATGAAAAGGTAAGTTGCAATTTTATTTACCAGTAAGAAAAATTAGAGCGCCAATCACGTGATCGACCTTGAACCGGCTAAATGGCGGCCTTGTATAAGAAACCGAACAACTTTTTTGTAATTTGAATTTCTCAGATTCAGACCATAATAAGTTTGAAAGTCTGTGTATGTTTTTTTTTATCAATTTCACCTTTACAGTATAAACAGTCGCTTAACTGGAACGAAAAAAAAGCAAATTTAATCGTGCAGGCGAAAAACTTGAAGTGACTTTCATTAATAATAAACTTGGATACTTTTTAATAAATATTCTGAATGGTGTAAACTTGTGATGTCCCTTCAGGTACCATATGTCGGGTCATTTATTCCAATTTTGTGGTAAAACGAATAGAAGGGTATAACTTTTATAATGAATTGGCATCGTCTATTAAGATGTCAAAATTAATGTCTGTTGCCATTAATCTTGACTAACTTAGTGTGATTAAGTGATTATAATGATTAAACTAAGGTACAGATTCATAATTAATGTTTATGTTAGATTTTATTTCGGTAGAGGATGAATGACAGAAATTACAAAATGAGACTTGATTTATTTAATTGAAAATCGTAAAAAAATATCAGAAAGCACGAGATATTTCATAATTTAGTTAATGTAGTAATAAAAAAATGTTTTGATGTTTATATAGCATTTATGCTAAAAAATGCATGGTATTGTTTTGATATCAATACTAACTTTACCATAACAAATATTATATTCAATAGCAGAGCATAAATATACGAATAACACTAAACTTGCTATAAAACAATATTATGTATTATCTAGATACTAAAATAAAGTCGCAAAAAATGATGTTTCGTGTATAAAGTGTATATTGTATAGAAAGGTTAACTTTGGTAACGATTCTTTAATATGATTTTCTAAAAAAATAACTCTTAAGTTCCATTAAGATCAATAAAAAAATTTAAAGATTACACGATATATTTTTTATTTATAAAAAGATAATACAAACGTATATTATTTACGTAATTATATTGTAATGTTTACATTTTGCATATTTTATATTTTGTAATTTAAAAATTTATTTAGAAATTTTTAAATACTTTCCTAAATTGAGAGATGTTTTGCGAGTTTTCCCATTAAATTCTTGATTTTATAAAATACAGTATATTAGAGTATTTGATTATTCAACCGTATTGACACAACTGCAGGAAAATTTAAGATCAATAATGTATTGTATATCATATATAAATAAATATGTATATACATTTTAAGAAATACTGTATATGTTGGACATTTCAAAACTGAAATAAAATATACTAAGAAAAGTATTTTTATTTTTTCGTTTATATTCGCAACTTAAAACTAACAACAACATAAACAGTTTCGATAAAAGAATAATGCAATTTTTATAAATCCAATCCATCAATAGAGTCTATCTAATTGTAAATCATTACAATGTCCTTGACATTTTCTTTCTAGTGAAATACGAGATCACTAAATATTTCAGAAACCAAGATAGATTGCACTTCAGTTTCAATATAACATCCAAATTAATCTAACGATTTGTGCAATAAAAAAGTAGTTATTTCTTTTCTTTAATTTATATTTAAATCTTACTATAAAAGTAATTTTTATAGTATTTTATGAAAAATAATATTTATGGCAGAAAATTCAGGGATCATATACAGTTTAACAGATTATTATGATTAACAATTCTATGAACATATTAAAATACTTCATGAATTTTATGTTTTGTGTATTTCTTTTCTTTAATTTATATTTAAATCTTACTATAAAAGTAATTTTTATAGTATTTCATGAAAAATAATATTTATGGCAGAAAATTCAGGAATCATATACAGTTTAACAGACTATTATGATTAACAATTCTATGAATATATTAAAATACTTCATGAATTTTATGTTTTGCGTATAATTATTTCAGGAAATACAAGGTTCAAGATTCATATATTTTAATCTAAAATATCGCAAAATTTATTCGAAAATTTATTTTGATATTGTAAATTCATTTTAAAGTTTTATATCTAAAAATTTCATGAATTTCATAGCTAAAACATTAAGAAAATATTTTTATGCTCCATATTTGATAATCCTACATATATCTAGACCAAAATTTCAATATCAAAATGCTTAAAATTTATTGGGTATTTTCTAAAACAAAGCTCATTTTATGAGCTATTTGCATGGAAGACATAAAGCTCATTTTATGAGTTTTGCCTTCCAAGCGCTTTACATACTAATATTTCACGAGCTTTTATGCTTAAAAATACTCAATAACTTTTAGGTGTGAAGTTAGTGAAATTTTATAACTTAAATTTCATTCTTCAAAATAAAAAAATTATATATATATAGTGTATATTTTTACTCATCTTTAGGATCATATCATCTCTTTAATTTCCAAGTCTTTAAATGAATAGCAACGAATCAAACAAGTTAAAATAAGCATTATGCCTAATCGGATATCTTATAAATGACATATATTTTTCTAAGAAAGAAATAGCACTCGCGATTTTCTAAATTCGTTGTTTGATAACGATGCAAAATAACCATTATAGCATTCTATCGAAGAAAATGGTATTTGCAATAAAACGGTTTAACTCGATGAAGTTAAAATTCTCATCAGTAGAAACAAATTGAGAAGCATTTATTTCTTGCAGGATAATGGTTCCCATTCTCTTCGATGTGTGTAATTTTCTCTTCACTTCAATATATTGAGTCACATAATTAAATTCCATCTGTCATTTTTAAAAATTTAAATAATAGTCCAAAGATCGCATGTATACTCGGTTAGGAATGTCTGATACTAAAATTGACCATTCTTTATAACGGGAAAGATATTTCTTTATACGCTTTGCGATACTTATCGAATTAAAAATTTTCTCAATTAAGACACGTTGTCTAAAACAGGATAAATGGACGAACCTAAGTTAAAAGTAATCAAAATTAAGCCGATAAAATATATCTAATCCTCATTCATTAGTTTTAATCAAATTTTGTTCATAAATTTACTCGAAATAACTAACCTAATTACGTCCAGCTGATGTTAGTTATTCAAATACATAATTAGAGTGTAACAGAGAAATCAGTAAATATTAAAATTAATACATAGCTAAAAAATTCTGCCTGTTTTAAATATCTTCTACGCTCTGATTGTTGAACATTCTACGCTTTAATTATTGAATATCCATTATAAGTTAAACTGGACTATTTAACAGAAAACTTAAGAGTTAAAAAAAAAAAAATTGAAATTAAAGCAAATGGCGCGAAAAAGCAGACGACGAACAAAACCGTTCGAGCGCCCTCAATATTTTTTTTTTCAAACTTTAATGTGATTAATTTTTTTTTATAATTTCGTGCTGTATTTGTTTGTTTTTGATATCTCTTAGTATAGCAGAAGTTATGAACACTTTTTGTGATGTCAGTACTTGGTGGATCTAAAGTCATTCAGATAAATTACTAAGGGTATAATTGCAATGATTATAAAACCTATAAACAATCTATAGATTAAAGTGCATAAAAGAATCAGAGGTGAAATTCAGTACTGTTTTTGAAATATGCATACCTTATCATTCCAACCTTTAACACATGGAATTGATGACTGCGCATTAAATTACATGTTGGTAGAATGGATTGGTAACTAATAAATAGTCATTATTATAGCAACCTACTCGAATATATCACTGATTTAACTCCTGTTTTTGTGATGATTGACTTATATCAGTGATTTTTTTCGTTTGGTACTACTATTACCGAGACTTTACAAAATTATACCATCTCACGGCTGAAAATCATCTTGCACACAAGTTATTTTGTGTATTTTTCGTGTCTATTACTGTTCTTTTGTTGTTTTATTACTATTCTTTAG
The DNA here is from genome assembly GCA_000484575.1 of Olivierus martensii. Taxonomy (NCBI): domain Eukaryota; kingdom Metazoa; phylum Arthropoda; class Arachnida; order Scorpiones; family Buthidae; genus Olivierus; species Olivierus martensii. The sequence continues at coordinate 3,733 of AYEL01085221.1, read as the reverse complement.
TCTAACCAATCTATATGTGCTAATTTGTTTTTTTTGGCATATTTTTACACCCTCTTTCCAATCAGGTAGATTAATGAGGGGGCGGGGCTAGTTCCAATTATGGGCTGCACCCACACCTGTGGAGGGGGCCGGATGGTGAAGGACGGGGATCATTGAGCCGAGTCCAATACCCCAAAAAAATCTGGGATCAGACTCGGGACGCAAACCCGTTGTTTTTATGTTTTCACCGATAAAACTGCATAATTTTGTTACTGTAAAATAACATTGATGACCGATCATAAATATAAACTCTGACAGCAGCAGACTTTCATGTGAACTGCACTGTACTGATATCAAACGCACTGTGAGACTGCATAGGAGTATCGATGTAACGAATTCCTGCGATTTAGGATTTATGTAAAAATAACGGTTTGAGAAGCCACGCCAAAGTGACTCAATATAAATATAAATTCGAAAAGAAACCGCGTTATATCGAAACAGCGTTAAGCGGGGTCTTACTCTACTAAGTATTATTATTATTTATAGTTCTATATTTTAAAATAACAAAATATCCTTTATTATTTAAATGATTTTGGAAATATTAATACTGGTCAATGTCTTGAAAAATTATACAACTTTTACATACAAGAAAAAATACACTAAATCTCCTGATGAGACGCTGTGGTACTGAAATTTCCTTGTTTTAGCTGAGTGTCCCATCTGCATTAGTAATCTGTGCCCGGGTTCTCTTGCGTGGCACGCGTTACCACTCGGCCATCCGGCCGCCCCGTGCTAATTTGTTGTTCGGAGAAATGATCGTTGTTTTATAGAGTCCATCGCGAATGTTTTCACCGATAAAACTGCCTAATTTTGACACGTGACTGTAGATTGACAAACATCTTGACCAACTGAGAAATTTCGTAGAAAAATTTAAGGATGAACATAGTTTAGTATTTCGGTTACAGGTATGAGCTGCCTGTCAACCAAACGGATGGATGAGGAAACGACTGTAATTAAGTGATAACACTTAATCATCAATCGGAATGATTGATAATTCATTCACCTCCGCTGAATTTCCCTAAAATCATTTGATAAAACTACCAGTGGTAAATAGCAGATTACAAAGGAAATATTCTGTTTTATTTTCATGCGCAAGAAACAGCGTCACATCACAATCATCACTGCATTATTTTTGTGCAAATTTTTTCATTGAAGTTTAGTAATTATTAAATTGGATACTTTACGTGACTGTAGATTGACAAACATCTTGACAAACTGAGAAATCTCATAGAAAAATTTAAGGATGAACATAGTTTGGTATTTCGGTTGCAGGTATGAGCTGTCAACCAAATGGATGGATGAGGAAACAACTGTAATAGGACTGATTGATGATTCACTCACCTCTGCTGAATTTTCCTAAAATCATTTGATAAAACTATCCTGGTAAATAGCAGATTAGAAAGGGAATATTCTGTTTTATTTTCCATGCGTAAGAAACAGTGTCACATCACAAACATCACTGACAAAAAAAATAGATACATTAAAATGGAAAATATTTATAAAATTTATAGATTTTTGTGTTATGTTAATTACTATATATCCTCCTTATCTACTGATTGATGCAAAATTATTGTCTGAAAATGACCTAACTTAATCTACCAGAAAGCCAACATCTCAGGCGGATACATCGCGCCATCTATCGAATAAGTTATAAAATTGAGATATTTGAATTTTTTAATATTTTTTTAGAACGGGGACATATTAAAATTAGTTACATTAAAAAATAAACATATGTCACATGGTAAAGCCAGTCACATCTTGGTGGATTTGGATTCAAATCCAAAAGTCTCACAACTTCAGCTTTATCAGGATGAGACAAGTTTAGTCTGGTCAACTAAAATTATTTAAGAATGGATCTACTGTACATACAGTATATTGGATCTACATAAGTAGGAATTGCTTGCACTAACAAAAAATTTATATTAGTGGTTGCTAATTATGGATAAAGAATGTTTTATTTTATTTATTTTTTAATTTAGCTATATAAATTGCTCATGATTGATAATATGATTATAAGAAAATATCTTGCAAGAACAACTGATCTATATAATTTAAAACTACACTTTTTAATATTATGCAAATTTAAATAGAGTACTATATTCTAATACCAGAATCTATAACTCTTGTTTGCCTGAAATATAAAATTAAATGATTATAAGGTAGAATATGGATACTAGACTTATTTTGCAGTTGTATAATTTGATATTTTATTTTGAATTCTTATAAAGCATATCTCGATTAATTTATGAACTATTTATTACACCAGAAAATATGGCAATGTTTTCTGGTTCTAATAATTTTTATTTTTTAAATACAGTATTGTATAGATAATAAACAATACTTGATATTTAACAAATAATGGCATTTTAGAATGCATATCATCATTGAATAAATTAACATTAAGATACTTTCTAGTAGATTTGTCTACGTATTTTAGAAAAGATTTTCATAATTATATAACAGTGCATTAATTTATTAAAAATTTGAAAATCTGTATACTAATGAATAAATATAAATTAAAAACAATTTTAAGAATAATATATCCAATTTGACAGACTATAAAAAGCTCAATATTTGTATATATAAAACAACTCACAAAGTATATAAATTTAACAGTTTGATTTTATTTTTAAATATAATAAAAAAAATTTAATTATTTAAACTTAATCAATTTCTGTTGATAAATTTCACAAAAGATTTCTTTATACTAGTATAGCCTTTCAATTGTATTAATGTATCTGAAAAGTTATATTTTTACATTTAAATTCACAACTAAACAAACTGTCAAAGCATAAATTGAGTTATTATTATTATTTTAGTGCTTAAATGAAATAACATGTTTCAATAATCTATGGATAGTCAAGCAAAACAGCACTAGAAACAGAACAATGATAAAACATTCATTACAGCTTCAATGAGGAAAAAATTTTTTTCTCATTTAAAGTTGAAAAAAATTCCTAAATTTTTGAATTTCCTAAATTTCTATTCTGAAGTTCCTAAATTTTTGAATTTGCAATCTATGGGTAATATTCTTTATCAAAAAAGAAAAAAGGTATCAAAGCTTAGTTCAAAGGAAAAAAGGTATATTCAAAACAGAAATTTATAATAATTTATTTAAATTTATAACAATGTCACAAATACACAATCAAAACAACACACACTTATATCCTACATTAATGTTTTATCTCACAATCTGACTAGATAAAAGGCTGAAATTGCCAGTATAAATGTAGAAAAAGTACTTTTAATATTTTATCCACTACATTGCAATATATAAATCATGTAGTATATATTAATAAATTCAAAAATTATGAAATATTAACATCATTACTATTAATATATTACTTATAAAATAATCAAAAATATTATGCAAGAATAACAAGTTCATAGTTCTGCATCTTTAATACATAACTTTGTTTAAAACCTCTATAAAAATATCTTATATTTTAATATACTATAAATTTATTATTTTTATTGATGAAATAAAATTAACAAAGAAACTTTAACAGTTTTGTTAAATTTTGACAGTTGAGATCACTTTAGAATTATTTTTAAATTTAATTTCATATCAATATTAGTTAAAAAAACAATGATAAAATTATTCATAAAAATAATTACACAAAAATCTAATAGTTTATAATCTTGTCTTAATATTTTACTATAATAAAATATTTCTAACAAATAAATATATATT
>AYEL01085220.1:0-99943 GCA_000484575.1 Olivierus martensii | reverse complement strand
TAATGTCGTTTTGGGATATGTGGTTTTGGCTCCTATCTCTACTCTCACCATCAAACGAAGAATTTCGAAGGTAGATCGCGAACTCATTGTTAACATATAAAGTCGATCTTAATGACAAACAAGTTGGCCACCCCTGCTATATGATATTTGTGAATTTCACAATATTGAAATTTTATTATTCACCAGAAAAAAAAATTATAAAATTTGTTGTTTTTTTAATATGTAACAAAACAAAACATGCTTTATGCAGTAAAGAAAGACTACAAAAATAAAATAAAGATGAAAATGGTGCAGGAAATACAAGCAACAATTTTAAAATTACCATATGAGATACAACTGTGGAACGATAATGTAAATTATCATGCCCATGAAATACTGCTGTGGTATTTAAAATGTTAATTATTTTTAAATTAATCAATAAACTTGTTTTACATAGCAATAATACTTTTTTAGCAATAATTCTAAAATATCTTATTTTAATAAATATAGGTTTAACTAGAGTTGTGGGAAATAAAAAGGGTATTTTCACTCGAGAAAGACAACCAAAAGCAGCAGCAAAAATTCTACGATGCCGCTATCATCATCTAATTAATAAATCAATTGCTGAAGATGTATACTGCCCAGCCATTTATGTAAATAAATGTTGAATTTATTTTGATTAAATAAAAATGTTATAACATATCTGGTTTAAAAAAGCAGATTTAATACTGATGAAAATTAAATTACAATGGGAAAATAAATATATATACAGATTTTCATAAGTTCAATCTCACTTTTGGAGGAGAAACTGTTCAATAAGTTCTTTCTGTTCACTTTCTTCTTTTTTTAATGCTTCATACTGAATTTTTAATCTATGAAAAGTAATTCATTTAAAATTACATTAAATATAAGAACTTTAAAATAAATTATTTTTTGAGTTAGAAAAACCAAGTTAATCTAATTTAATTACTTCAGTCATACTGAAAAAAATACTAATTATAATAAAAATTATTTAATACTTTGCTAACATAAAATTAGAATTCTAATTTTATGTAAATTTCATTAGACTTTGTGGGACTATAATAATGCACCTAATATTGTATTTCTAAATGCTTATTTATTTATTATGGATCTGGTGGGATATGGGATAACTTTATCCTATCTGAAACCTTTACTATATTTTAGTAAGGCCATCTGCTGCTGTTAGGTAAATTTTCATTGTATTTTAAAAATTATTTTAATTAAACTGTAAATTATTAGATTAGTTTGGTTAAACCGCCATATCCTTATGGGATATTCTTTATCTGGCGACGGCTACTTATAGAGCCCATCACAGGCTGGCCAACACCAATGATGGGGTCAACTGGATGGTTGAAGGATGGGGTTCAACAGACCAGGCCTGGACTCCTCCTGAAAAACTAGAGGTTTGGGATCTGGATCCTCCAGGATGGTAAGACATAGCTTTACCATGTGGCCATCCGGCTGACTGTAAATTATTAGAATGATATTAATGAATATTTGAAGTTTTATGCATATAATTGATAACAGTACTGAAAAATCATTCTCATCCATTATTTCTTGTTAGAATTTTATTAAATTACTTGATTTTATTTAATATTCTGGAAATATTTTTTGTTTTACTTTTATATATGATGAGAAAAATCAAAAAATTTTAAAAATGTCTAAGTGAGTTTTTGTAAAATGTGTGTTCATTTAATTGCTGTTTAAGTGACTAAGATTGATGATTACCAAGTGATAAAGTATTGTTATGTCAAGTCATGGTTTCAACTGCATATACATTAGAACAAATGCTCGGCAATAAATGGATTACAAATTAAAAAAAATATATAAATATAGTTATTAATTTCATAATATTTAGTCATAATTGCATTTTTCTAATATGAATTAAAGTGATTTTCTGATACAAAAATAGACTGAAAGAATAGAATATAAATGGTAGTAGTCATAGTGTTTTCTCCCAATAGCCCACTAAATAGAACTGCCTGATGTTTATGTTAAACACTCTTCACGTGCTGTTAAATATTAATCTAAAAGACAATGTAGAAACATGTAAGAGGAAAAATAAAGGATTACTAGTTAAGAAAATCATGGATGCTGCAATTCAGTAGAATGCAAATAAATGATAAAAATAAATTCTTTTTTAAATAAAATGAGAAAATTAATGAAAATAAATATGTTTTCTTTAAAATACATAAACTATTTTCCAACTGTAATTAAGATTAAAGATTTTATAAAATGAAATGGAAGTATAGAGAATTATATTCTTTTGCCAGGCCAAAATTATCAAAATTGAAATTTTTTTATAATATTGTAGAAAACATCATAAAAGCAAGATGTCCTGAAAATTTCAACAATGCATGTTAAAAAATAAAAAATATCACAATTTATAAAAATATGCAAATATTAAAAAGTTTATGAATATTAATACATGTATTAGAGAAAAATTGAAAGGCTGTCATATGGCATAAAAGTATTAATTTAGGTTTCTCTTCAGTTATATTCATTCACTTGTTCTGGATTCTATCTGTTGATCTGTTATTAGTATAATTATTATTTATTCTAATACTAATTTTACAGTCCTTTTAATCAATTAGTGAAAGAATTACAAGTATTAATTATAATAAATTATATACAATTAAATTTTAGTGAAAAAGTTTTCATTAATTATGAAATCTTAATTTAAATCAAACATTTCATAATTACAGCAAACCCAAAGAAATTACTTATTAGCAAATTAAACATTTACAATCTTTATCAAATAATTTTTTATGCATTACATACAGAGGATGGACCATTTAAGTCGATAATGCAAAATATCTCAAAAACAGCCTTTCAGAAAGAAATGTTTTAAATAAAAATTAATGGACTTGAAAAAGGAAAGTAAATTTCATTAGTTATGTTTTATTTGGAGGATATTTAGAAGCATATTTGCAAGTCAATTTATTTAAAGGGAAACCTATACTTTTTTAATGCTTTATTCTTATTCCTTATAAGATAAATAAGTTTTGTGAAAACCATTTTTCAATTTAATACATAATTTCACAGACATTTGAAATGTGAAAAATTGATGAAAGTAAGTCATACAGTAGTAAATTTCATAAGCAGCAAAATTTGTATTATCTGTCGAAAGAAAAAGCATTAACATAAATAAATTATATTAATTGTAATAAATGCTCAAAGTGATGCTTTGCCATCTCAATGCAATTTCCAAATTTTTGATGAAAAGATCGATGTGTCATTCATAGATATAAGTTCTTTAAAATATCTTTGTCTATTACAAGTCTATATTTTAGTTACAACTTGAAATGAACATATTTTCTCCTAACAATAAAGTCACATTTCGACATAATGCTTACTTTTGTAAGGAATTTTGCTGCAAGAGTGTCATAAGTGTAAGAGAGTTTTTTGTAAATGGGCCTTGAGAAACCACAGATATCCATTAAGTTATTATCAAATATAATTCTATTTCAGAGTCTTTCTTCTATGAAATTATGCTATAATGGTTTCATAAAATGAATATCTAGCAAAATTATAGCATTTCAAAACCATTAAAAGTGTCTACTGAAAAATCACAATTTTTGAGTTGTGCCACTCTTGCAGCAAATGAGCGATATGTTATGTTTTTGTTATAAATTTGAAAATTTATAAAATATTAAAATAAAAATTATTGAAATGAAAAAAAAACATATCAGTAAACATATTTTATTAAAAAAATTGACAATATTTTAATAAATTTTTCTCATTTTTTGACTAATTAACTAATTAATTTAATTAATTAAAATTTGCATAATACTTAGTTTTTATTGATAATTTTTTAAAATCCGATTTTCTTCATTCACACCTTATTTTATTCAGAAGATTTGCCGCTATCTGAAAATGCTAAATATTTCATTGGATGGCTAAGATTTCATACATAAAAGTCCAGTTTTCTCCAATCTCATATAATGAATGAAAATGCTTTTTGCATCATTAGAATTACAATAAAACACTTAATAAATTGTGAAAATTTCAAAAAATATGATGAAAATTAAGCAAGATTTTGCAATTTAAATTGCATATCAAGAGGCTTAATTAGAAAAAAATTGACAGCAGTGAAGGGGATAAGGTAATCATCGCCTTTTTCAATTCATTGCAAAATCTCTATCTAAAAGTAGCATCTGATGGACGATCTGGCTCCAAGACTTGAACAATCTGCTGTTTATACATACATAAATGAAATCATTTGTGCAAAATTTTAATCAATGTGCTCTGAAGTATGCCAAGTTCATATGAGGCATAAAGAGTATTTCCAAGGACAGCAATGAAAAGGATTATGCATGATGTCATCAATCTTGTCATTCTTACTAGGCCTATCAATTCTTTTAAGGTCATGAACACTACCAATCTTTTTAAATTTTGAACACCATCTTTTGATGCTTTTAACATCTGGCACTCATTCATATTCATTTCTGAAGTTTTGCTAAATTGTTACTGGCAAATTTGTTTCATATCAAAAAATACACAGAGTTTTCTCCTTCATAGATGCTATTTTGATATTGACAATTGCAATTTCAACTATGTATTTTACAGTAGAAAATAAACTAAGAACTGGTCTAAGTAATGCTATCAAATTGCATATTTCTATCTGGCATAGTTCTTAAGTTTTTTCTTAATCAGGGAAAGATTTTTATTGTCTTTTTATATTAATATAAAAGTGATAATAAAATACAGGGTGATGATAAAAAATAATTACTATTATAATTACCTGATTTTGATGTTTATTTTTTTTTCAAAAAATTACAAAACATCAAAATACATGCTTTTTCTTTAATCCTTAAATGATTTTAGGATTAAAATATATAATCAAATAAATAGAAATAAAAAATTTTACCTTTCTAACTGCAATTTTTTTTCTATTATTAATGCTTGTAATTGTTGCTGTTGTGCTTCTCTTCTTTTTGTAATAGATTTCAATAAATTTCTTGATCCAATAGCCTTAATTAAACCATTAAATTAAATTAGTTTTACATATTTCAATTTTTATTTAATGATCTACCAAATACCTAAAGTGACAAATTTTTTATTTTCTCACTCAGTCAAATAATTTACTCAATATTATATGCCACACTTGGGTATTTGGATATTTTTTGGATAAATTTTTATTCAAATAAGATTAAAAAAATTATTTGATTAGGAATTTTTTCCTATTCTTTGTTATTTGATGTTTTTCCAACAAATAAGATTACAAATAATTAATTATTTGCTAGTTAAAAGATCTTCATTTTCCTGGATTATTATTTTGTTTGTGTAAATCATGAAATAATTAATGTTTCTAATATATAATCACAAATGATATTATTTTTACAAACTAGCCTAATAATAAACAACTAAGCATTATCATCTTTATATAATTGCAAACCATTGCTAATGTGTAACTGTAGAGTATATATTCTTGCATTTATCCCAAACATGTAAATTGAATAAAAAGACAAGCACTCAACAGGATAGAGTTTAATGAAAAAAATAAAAATGTTTTTAATCCTTCAACAAATCATATTCATTTATAATTAATGATGGTTTATTGAAGGATCAAAAAATGTTCCATTTCTGCATTAAACTCTATCCTGTTGAATATTTGTTTTTTTTTTTTTTTATTTAGTATATAATATCATTATATTTTATCATGCAACTGTACTTTATCATCATTGTACAATTCATGCCCAATAATAATGAACAGCACTTATCTTTTACTATAATATAAATGTTGTTCATGGTAAAAGTAAATAAGTAAAAGGTAATAGAAACTAAGCAGTTATATAAAATATGAAACCTATAGTTTTATATGTAAATAATGGCTTATATAAATAATAAACAGTTCATTTATGTAATTATGTACAGTTTTACAATTGCACAGCTTTTCTATTTGGTATATTTATACGATATTAAATATTTTGCACTTACTGGTTAACGTTTCTGGTTATACATTAATCTGTAATACAGATAATGCAAGAAATATTTTTACTGAAAGCTATTCAGTTTTAAAGATAAAAGTATAACAGTAACATCTTTGTCTACATCAGGGCTGTATGAGAGAATATGAATGATCTTCAGTCATTATGAAAATCCAATCTCCCATCCAATGAATATAATCCTTACTCAAAATAATTTTCTAAAAAAGTTATATAGTCAATTGTTAGTCAAAATATCCAATCAGCATGGATATGCAAAAATTAGCCACCTACTAGTAAATAAGTTCACAATGGTCTATATATAAGTGGCCTCTAGGAAACGATAAAAGTAAAATAATCTAATATCTAAGATAAATGTAAAATTATCCAATGATTAAATGTCTAGGAAACAACAAACTTTTAGCTTACACAAGGAAATTATTTACAGTATATCTGAATATCAGTTTTTCTGAACTAAAAGAGGATAACAAAGACTTTGCATTATCTTTAATCAACATATATTCCAAAATAAACTTAATTAAAATAAATATCAGAATAATTTAAAATCTTTCACTTATTAGACATGTAAAATTTCAATATATTTGTCAGTTACATTTTGACTAAATGGCTTAGATTAATAAGAAATTTCATTGTATATAAAGAATATTATGCTATTAAAAAAAAATGCATTCTCATAAAATACTATAATTATTTTCATATGATTGATTCAATGAAATTAAAAGAATAACTAGTTCTTTTAAAACTCAGGAGGAGAGGGAAAACATTGGTTGACATTGTGCAAATCAATCAAAAAAAATATTATTTTTATATATTTTTCAAAAATAAAAATTTTGTTGGAAGAAATTCTGAGAATAGTTACAAAATCCATGTATAGAATATTTTAAAGATTATAAAACAGAGAACTAATTTTTTTATGTACCAAATTCAAATAATAAGATATTAGGAAGAAAGTTTAATACAAAACATTTATTTATAACAACAGTACATAATGTATTAGTTTTATATTGATAAATTTAAAAAATATGGTTTTAATTTTTCAGTTTTTCTGGATTGAATTTGTTTAAAAAAATCTGATGACACATGAGTCTAATGACTCATGTGTCATCAGATAATCTTTATAGGATTTTGCAAATTCTTTTACATTTATCTTGATAATATCTTCTTCACAGTTTTATCATATTTGAGCTGCATAATTCTGTTATTAATTTATTTGTTGTTTTAAGAAATGAAAATGAAATTTGTCTTTTATAGCAAACATGGTCAAAAGGTACCGGGGGCAAACATATAGGCAAACATGGTAACGGGGACTATAGTTTGACCATGTTTGCTATAAAAGACAAATTTCATTTTCATTTCTTAAAACAACAAATAAATTAATAACAGAATTATGCAGCTCAAATATGATAAAACTGTGAAGAAGATATTATCAAGATAAATGTAAAAGAATTTGCAAAATCCTATAAAGATTATCTATATATTTTTCATATTTACAAAATTATATCTTGATCAGCCCTCATTACAATTAAAATTAAGGAATCACTTTTTTATTAAAAAGATAGTTTTGCATCTTCTGTTAGAAAGATTTGAAAAATAATCAAGTAGCAAATCAATATATTATAATCAAGAAACTGTTAAAAAGAATTGTCAACTGGTAATTTTTTGAAATTTATTTAAATAAAAGAAAATAAAAATAATGGTTAATTGAAGCATTATATAAAATTTTATTTTAATTTTAATTGAAAATATTTTTCAATTCAAACTGAAACAATATGAAAATATAAAATTAACAATTTCAGCATAGGTAATTAAGACATTGTTAATTTATTATTTTCATACACTATTCCTAAAATACTCTAGGCTCATTTTTATTAAAGTATACAAAATTTTAAATATGTCTTATTTCAAAGAAAGTAAAATAAAAACAAATTTAATACTAAAAATCATCATTATTTAATACAGTAATACCCTGGAGTTATATAATTGGTGGGATTGGGAAGCATAATATAAGTCAGAGTACCTACAGATTTCCAAATCTAATTTCAGGTACATATGTATTAGGCTCTTTATTACCAAAAAGAAATAAATTATAAAAATTTATTATATATAATTGTAATTAAAGATTCTTAATCAGTAAATCAGCAAATGAAATATATACATACATGTATATGCCCCATGTAATTGTGAAACAAACAAGTGGGCAAGGAGTCAGGATGAGAAGTTATGTATCTCTGAATTTATGTAAGTCAAGGTATTACTGTATTTAGAAATTTTACATTAATGATACATAAACATAGAAAAAGAATATGCATTTAAAATAATAATAATAATTTCCTTACTTTAAGTTTTTCTTTTTCAACTTCATTTGAAAGGCCATCAATTATCTGAATAAAACTGTCAACTATTGTTTGAAATTCAGCAATTTCTGAAATATAAGTCCATAAATAAATTTATATATTTAAGTCTTAAATTATGGAGAAAAGAAAATAGAAAGTAAAAACAATAGTAAAGCAAAAGAGATAATAGGAACTTTAAATTATCATTTTATCATTACATCTTAAAATCTTTTATAATCATTAAGTAATCTAAAACCTCTGATAAATAATATTGTAGCATTTAAATTATTAACTTTAAAATATTTAATTAAATATTAAAATACTAATTATTAAATTTTTGTTTATATGCTTCTTTCAAAATGAATTAGCCAATTCATTCCAAAATGAAATCAAATAAAATTGTATGTTATAATTGATATATTTACTGAATATTTTATAAATACAGTTGATTCTCACTATTCGCAGTAGTTATGTTCTGAAATTCTTTGTGAATACTGAATTAGCAAATAATGAACCATTGTGCCTATGGGAAATACAAAGTTAGTATATATATATATATATCCATTAAATTATATTTTTATTAGTTTATCAAAGAAAATTTAATAAGATTTTTAAGCAAAGAAAAATAATAAGAGCGATTGTGGAGTTTCAAGTATCCTTTTAAATCCACGACATTTCTATTTAATTAAACAACTAGACATCAGAATGGACCAAAACATTTCGATTCATTTAATTTAAGTGAAATTAGTTGCATAAGACATGGTATGTATGGCATGGTTCTGTTTACGATTTTACAGCTGCACACGGCTATTGTTTGACAGCAGCAAGATGAACGACAGAGAAAAACTTCTCTTTTAATTGGATCAATTTAGTCAATTTTGAGATTTTAATCACATTTTCAGACATCTACTGTTTGTTCACAAGAATAATTTTACTACCAATAAACCAAGGAACATGAGACGACAAGCCAGGACAGCATTAAACTCATAAGAATTTTTTAGCCCCCTTTCTTCTTCTTCTATGCCTTTCTTTTTTTTTCCCTTAAGAACCGTCACCTACCCCATACCCTGTAAGTATATGTAGTATTTAGTGTAAAATAAATAACTATTACAGAGTTTCAGAAATTTATGTTCTCCATAAATTTCAAGAACAGTGACGTGTTTATCCGGAAACCTTCTCCCATTACTTTTTTTTTTCCTTTTTTTTACTATACAGAAAGAGAAGCGAGAAACTTTTCTTAGATTGAATGATTTTATTCTTACGAAAAAGTAGACCTTTAGCTGTCCGTATTTGAATGAAGTTTCTCCCATTGTGTGCATTTTCTAATCCAAGTGCAGGTCCTGATGTTTTATTCAATTCTATCATACCACACTAACGGATAGAATTATCATTTGTCACAGGTTTTAGCCATATAAAACATTTTTTTTTTAAATAAAAAATATATTTTCTATACAGATATATTAATTTTTCTAACAAACAACTTCTCCAGTTCCATCTTATTTCTTTAAATGCAAAGATGCGCGAGTTCAAATGTGTTTTATTAAGGATTATATTTATTATATAAGGCCGTTCTTAATTTGTGTATGAAATTAAATTCTTCTTCCGTGGATAAAATATACCTTGTAGAAGAAAATCTCATCTATACTTCTACGATGTTTGTCTTTGAGTATTCACTCTTGGGTCACATGTTGCTAGGGAGACGACCGATCGAATCCCTAAGATCTAACCAATATCGAGACTGCCGTCTTTAAGGCGCCCAGGTGCAACGGTTCGCTTGTCAGACTATTTTATCTCATGTAAAACTCCACCTGATTACGACAATACCATTCGGTTATTAATTTTCTCCATGTCATCTCCATATCTTTTTTTTTCTTTTTAAAGTTGTCCAATTCCTTGTATCGCGTCCAACCCGTAATTTTCCATTTTTCTTTCATTTTTACGACGAAAAATTACTCCAGTTTTCACAAAAGCACATATGTATAATTGATTATTGATAAATCGTTCTTATAATTTCATTTAACAGTTAAAAATTATATAATAATGTTTAATTTATTACATGGAATATTTAAATTAATAATTTCCATCCTCGTGAGTCATCATTTTTCCACATTTTTTTTTGTCTATGTAGAAATATTCCTTTAACTGTTAATTTTTCTTCTTCGGCAGGAAGTTTTTGCCAGTTTAATATAAAATGAACATAATGGTTGACTTCAAAGGTGTTAATTGAGTAAGTTGCATCAGAACTCATCAGTTCAAGCAAGAGTTGGCTTCTCAATTAACCATAAAGACTCAGATTAAGACCAACATGATTGCTTAGAGAGAGAGAAACTGGCATGTTTTTTTTTTCTGTTTGTGTTAATGCAAAGAGTAAAAGGGATAATAAGTGTGTTGAAAAAGTTGGGAATTAAAAGAACCGATCGGAAGTGAGGTGACGGTGACAAGATGGTATTTGATTCAATATCTATCAGAAGCCGCGAAAGCGTCCGCCTGGAAGTTAATGGGTTTCTGGACGAAAGTAGATCGATACTATCCATGCACATGTGTGTCAACCTCTGATTGATCCAGTCACCAGATAATCCTTACTCCTACAGGAACAACACATCCATACTAAATCCTGTCACAGTTTGATGTCCATTCTCATATTTCCTAGATCTAAAATGAAGTAATTTGAGTTTAGTTTGTTTTGACTCGTTTGCTGTTTGCAATATCGATTTATTTGTCTTTCAATTAAATTGATTTTAAAATAGGAAATTTAAGTCTCTAGAGGTTTTTATTCCTTCAGGCGTTTTCTAAAATTATAATGTTTTATTTTTTTCCATTGATTTTATATTCCATTCTTTAAGAGATAATTTGTAGTTCAGCATCTTTCGAATATCATGAGAAATTTTATGAAATAATTATTTTTTTAAAATATAAGCAGAAAATAGCGTGTTTACATTGTAATCTCTTTCTATCGTATTATTTATTTATTTATTTGCTTTTTTCCTGCAATAAAAACCAAAATGCACTTTAAACTGAAAAATGTTACAAAGATTATATGAGGATAATAATTATTATAATTTTCAAAAACTTATCCATTTAGATGATTAAAAGGATAAAAAAAAAATAGGGCAGCAAGTAAAAAGCTTTTCACAGAACATAAAAGCGAAAAGAAAAAAAAAATTAAGATTGCGGATGATAGAAATTGAAAATGACTCTGAAAGAATTTAAAGATTACAGGACAACCGAAAGTATACTTTGATTTGCTTCTGCATCTGCTTTAAATGAGGTATCATTCGTACCGTCATTCAGTTTTTCTTTGAGAAAGAACCATTGAAAGGTTGAGAAGAAAAAAGCTGCTCTTCACAAGGTTAAAATATATGGGTGCAATCAGAAGTAGTCTAGGAGTCTCCTTCCTTTTTAAAATGGAGTATCGTCCTTCGCATCCGGATAAATCGGAGTTTAAAGTAGATAAAAAAATTTATATTGCTAATTTTACACGTTTGTAGAAGTAAATTAAAAGTGGCCAAGTTAGTTATTATAAGCATCAGCAAGATTTTAAAGACAAAGAAGCAAACAGGATAATTACATTAAGTATAAAGCTAAATCATGAATTAGTATGGAGCATCTTTGCAATTAATTTTGCGCATTTTAAATATATAATATGTATAAACCGTATTCTGTAAAGGTACAGTTGAAACATTTACAGCATTTCCGAGTATCTGGAGTGAATGATGTTTCCTTTTAACTAAACAGCGAGTACTCGTTCTCTAAAGAATTGCTACAATACCCTAACCAACAAATTGTGTAATCTATTGTAAGATGCTCCTATTCAGTTAAACTTAAGGTTCAAATGCAACTTTGTGTTAAATTTAGATAAAAGTCTAAATTGACTTTCTGACTTAATACTAGAATCGCAACTTACCTTTCAATAATTTCGCTTATTTGCGTATCTTTTCGGTAGTAAAATTCGCGCTTAAAATATTAAAAATATGAACAGAGAAAGAGGGAGAGAGACCGGATGAAAATCTGGAAATAATGAGATAATGTCTAACTTTTCGAAGAAAACTTTAAGTATGAACTAAACTATCCAGAAAAAAATTTTTTATATACATTATATTAGTATATACAGTCTACATATTTATTTTTGGAAGAACAATCGATACAATTTTAAATATTAAATTTTCCGAAAAATAAATAATCTAACGTGTAACTCGGAAAATAAAGTAAGAATATATATATATTGCATTTGATAATATTGGAGTATTTGTTTTTACAATCGAAAAATTTAAGAAAATAAAACCGTAGAATATTCACAGATGTTAAAATAACACAGTTGAAAAATTGGAAAGTTTGCAAGCTTTCATAAATTTTCCTTTGAGTACAATTTAGGTAATTTTATAGGATTAAAAAGAACAAAAAAAAAATCTAAACATCTTCCATTATTTCCTTGGGTGGACGCAGGGGAAATCCATAAGCGAGCGAATGTCAGCACCAAAGAGATCAATACATCTTAAAGTAACAGGAGATGATTTTTGGAAGAGCTGTTGCAACGAATATCATCATGGTAATGGGCTCTGTGCTTCATATGTCAAGGGTGTTTGATGTCAATGATGTATAGCGGGTCAGCACTGGCTCTTTTAGATATTCTTCCTTTAGCGTTATTATTATTAAATTAAAATTTTACTTTATATATCCGTGCTTCCTATATCCCTATGTATAATGCATAAGGTTAGGCGAGGTTATAAAAAGTACGAAATTTTTAAATTCCGCCTCATAATTCCAGCATTAGGAGTAATTGTTTAGAACTTAATGCCGTCTAGTTGGATTTTTACGAAATTTAAAACATTATATTCATGAATAAAGCATCAATTATCCTTTAGGTTTTTATACATTTCTAACGAGTTTCTAGTCGATTTAAAACCTTATAACGAAGCTAATCTTTACTGCTTACACAGCAAACGAGATAAAATATCTCCCGACATTTTTCTTTCCTTTCCTTTTTTACTTTTTCTACTGTAAAAACTTTTAAATATTCATTGAAACTAGAAATTTCATTCAACAAGGTAAATCCTACCATTCAAATTCATCCGGATTGTCAGAAATAATCTTATTTTCTTCCAGATTGTATCTATACTTCATCTTCATGCAAACTTATATAGTGAAGATTTACAAACGGATCAACTCCTCTTTTGACTAGAGTTTATATTGATCCGTACTTTCTGCTCTGTTCGCCTTTAACTTTAATTAAAACTAAGAAAGTTTGACGTCGAAAACTCGAGGTGTTAATATTTTCAGACGGATGTTATAACAAGCAACACGATATTCTACTTCCGATTAATAAAGTTGTGAAAGGGTTAAGTGAAGCGCCTGATCGGGTTTGAATCTTGCGAATTTAGTTCTGATCTCTTCCATCATCTATCGAGCTACGGTAGCGGAAAACTTGAAAAATCACTGTGAAATTGGCTAGCCAGGTTTGTTTTCTGGAACAACGTCTGTTTTCACGTTTTCTGACCATCTTACGATCGATATTTCGTTTTATTTACTGTCTATCTCAGCAAAACTGGTCCGAATTTCATCACCTGTAAGGTTCAACGACGTGAGTTCGATTCGTTGTTGAATAAAGGAAAAAAATAATATATTAAAAACGTGTAAACCTTCTAACGTGAAAAGTAAAATGCAAATGCAACATTCAGTTGTTTCTTAGAAATTTTTTTCTTTTAATAGTTGCGGGATGTAATTTTTTCTTTTATTATTTTTGTTTTCTTTCACATTTTCTCTCTTTTTCTTCTTATTTTTTTCCTAGTTGTTGGATCGATCTAAGATCTAAACTTGCTTTTACTTACTTCTCCCAAACTAGGTTACAAGAAAGACATCTGTCATTCTCTTCGGACTTACTGGCCCCATCGAATTGTTGTCCTCTCACTACATTTTTAAACCTAGAAGCTACCTAATCGGTTCATAACTATTTATAGTTTCTCCAAATTACATATTCAATATACATTGATCCAAATTCCTTTTTTTGGCTCAAAAAACTCAGTACCATTACCTTAAATAATAATAAAAGATATATAACGCAACAAGAAAAGAAAATATTTTATCGATTAAAATCACAAATATAAAAAAAGCATTATTGGGCCATCATGGCATAAAATCCATGCAATTTTTTTTTACATATTTATAGTCGATAGTGGTGCGTAAAGGTTATTACCGAAAATATCTTCCTCTCAAAACATATTCATAAACTAATTTTTCACTCATTGAGTCATCTCATACTGAGTCATCAGCTTTTTGCTTTCCTATTCATATAGAAGGAAGATGAAAGAAAAGAATATTATCGATTGATCCACGACATTTTCTTAGCTGTTTACTCATTAATATATAAGTTATACAATTAAATAACTATTTTTAAATTTATTTCAAAGGCTATTAAAAATTTTTATGGATCATAGTTTATTATTGAAGCGATTACTTGTCTGTAAACTAATTCTTCAATCATCGAGTCATGCTTGAGTCATCAGTAAAGCATTAATTAACTTTTACGGTTTAAAAAAGACAATTCTAGGATAACCTACATGTTCACAATACTAAAACAACGGTAAAAATATATTAAAAAACACATCAAAGTCATTAGAGTACACTCCACAAAGGAGATTAATTCTTTGATCTTCTTAAGTCTATTACTGTAAAAAAGTATATATATTTATACACGTTTTATATATATATAGTATATATAAACAGTCCGATTCAGATGAGATGTCATTCCCAAGAGAGATTTAATTACGATGTATAATTGTTGAAATATTTTCCTTCTCTTAATTCTCTTGTGGTTGGAGATTAAGTTGAATTCATTAAAAGAGCAATTACGTTATTGTTTTAGTAAAATTTGCTATTTATTAGTTTGCATAAATAATGCAGTGTTCTAATGGACTACATTTTCTGTATCGTTTATAAGATTATTAGCAATAGAATTACAGTTTTTGATATAAATACGTCATGTAGATTATTAGTTTGTACAGATATTGCCTCCGATATCGGGGTTTTTATCTTTTTAAGATGTAATTAATGTTAATGGTCGGATGTACAAACGAATTTCTACTTTTGAATTTTAAAGAGGATTGATGAAGAAAATGCCAATTTGAAGTTTATGTCGACTCTTTCGGAACAGAAAACGAGTAGGGAATTTATTCTCCCAGATATTTTTCATAAGTTTGAAGTTTCCTTTTTAAAATTTATTTATATTTTCCTTCTATAACAACAGAAAACGAGTAGGGAATTTATTCTCCCAGATATTTTTCATAAGTTTGAAGTTTCCAGTTTAAAATTTATTTATATTTTCCTTCTATAGAAAAAATTTATATCGAATATTTTTTCATCATGATTTGTTACGATTCTGCTAAAATGTTAGCATTGTGTTAATTTTGTAATTTTCACTTCTGGTACGGTTCGATCGGGACGTTTGCGGAATTTCGTGACGCTTTAATATATATTAAAAGTGTAGATTGGAACGTTTTTATACTCGATATTAGCGATTTTTATACTTCTATAGTTTATTAATAATGCATGCTTATTTGTTAAGAGAGAGAAAGAAAAGAAGAATTTAATTCGTATGCAAAGAAATTTTACATCATTTAAATTTTAAGATTGCAAAACTGCTGACTGCAAACCTTAACAAAAGAAGGGGAGAAAGAATGAAAAATAAAAATTGGACTCTAAGAAGACTGAGAGAGAATATTACAATTAGAATATTCATAAGTATACAGAGAGGTGAAAATATTCATATTTAATTCTTCCGGTCGAAAGTTTTAAAATTATATAAAAGTTCTCGGAATTTTTTATATTTTTATTTTAAAGTTTTTTATTTTATTATTTACACGTTCGAAGATGCGATTGATTGACAGATGAGAAATGATGCTCGATGTTTGAAACTGCATACGTGGAAAAGCTGGTTTAGTACTACCGAAAGTGAGAAGTGCCTTAGTGACATTTTCAATAAAACTACTTTGTACTCTAGACAGGTGTTGACATGGAAGTTACTATTTCGGTTTTAAAGGAATTTTCATAGTTGCCATGGTAGTAATATTTCTACAGAATTCCAGACACTTTGCCATAATTTCATCTAGTAAAACGTGACATCGTTAATTTAAAACATTCGCGTACGAGACGACAAAATATATACTCGCCCAGGAAATTGAACGTGTGAATATGCAACTAAGTACCGCAACGTATAGTATTAAAAAAATATGAGCCTGTGCTCTAACTGTAGCCATACGGAATACCCGTGTTTATCCAAGGTTTATCCGCATGAATGTTACTCATGAATAATAATTCGTATCTAATATATGTTATCTAATCTGAAATTGTACGTTTATATGGAAGTGGATTTGATGAATAACCTACTCTACATGGCTGTATTATGAGGAAGCGTTAACAGGCAATTACTCATTAATGTACTAGTATACTAGTAAACAGAACGGAATTAAAATGGAATAAATCAGTTAGATTAGTGAATACAACCGGTGAGATTTGTACCATGTTTATTTTATTCAAGTGTAAGCGTCGATTTATCATAAGCAACCACTTAGATAGCAATATCATATAAATATTATGGTTAAGACTGGTGTATATCACGCACAAACACAGGAAAATTACGTGTTGTAGACAAACGGACGTACGGTAAATATCGCTGGTGTATATCACAGGAAAATTGCGCTTTATAGACAAACGAATATAAAGTAAATACTGCTGTTATATATCATACAGGAAAATTATGTTACGTGTAAGCGACCATACTGTTAATACCTCTGATATATATAGCAATAACAGTTAAACACAAGAAAGCTATGTATTATAGATTAAGGCACATAAATAATACCGATATATAAACACATAAGAGAAAATTATGTATTATAAATAAATGTGCCAAGAGAATTGAGTGTAATAAGCAGATAACAGAAAAAAATTTTATTTTAACAAAAACAGACGAAAGAATTAATAAATAAACACATAATAATGTATTTACTATTGTAATATACACAACATAAACACTATATATGTATAAACAGGCTACATGTTTGTGTTCATATATGCAAATTTAATTCATGCATATTTATGATAAGTTTATTTTCATATACAAAATTTATTATGAACAATATATGTTCGTGAAAAGTTTATATTTACACACAAATTTGAGTCGTTTATAAAAAGTTTGTATTTACATACAGAATTTATGTTTTCGAAAAATTTTACTCATGTACACAATTTGTTATGCTCATGAAAAAGATATTCATGTACAAAATTTATGATGTTTCTAAAAAGCTTATACTCATGCACAAAATTTATTGCATTTATGTACAAAATTTGTTATGTTTTTAAAAAGTTTACATTCAGGCAAAAATTTTATCTTTTTAAAAACGTTATACTCATGCAAAAAGGTTTTTGAAAACGTCATACTCATGCACAAAATTTATATTTTTGAAAACTTTATATTTATGTATAGAATTTATTATATTATATTCACGAAAAGATTATATACAAAAGTTATTATATTCATAAAAACTTTTATGCCATGTACAAAAATTGATGCTTACACGATACAAAAAATAATAATCATTTTAGACACGAATGTGTCATATTTTTTCACCTTTTACTAATACTGTTTCTAGTTGTATAATTTCAGTTGAAAACTGAGAAAGTGAAATAATCTGCTGTCCAAGTAAATTTCCAAGTTAGTAAGATATATGATATTAGATTGTAGACGTTCGGGATAGATCTATGTTACGGAATACGCATGCCTGCTTTTATCACAATTCTTGTCAGATTTACGACACAGGATGCATTGGCCGTAATAACCCAGTAAATATATTTTCGATATGGATTGGAATATTTTGGATCGAATTGCAACAATTCTAAATGAAATTGTGAAATATATATATATATATATTTAAAGGCAAAATTTAGCTTTCATTATATATTTTTGATCTTTATTAATAGTGATAAAGCATTTCGGATACTTCTAGAAACGGGTTGTAGTATTGAATAGCAATATTCTTCATGCGAGATATCTGTCTTTTGGAATGACCTGTCCACTATGCAGACTTTCTATCATAGGCTACACTTATTTTCCTTTTTTTTTCTGGTCAAAATCGTTTCTTTTGAAAAGTATTCTCATTTTGTGCCATATTCTTTTCCAGGTTTTATTTCCGAGTAAAGTACTTGAAGAAATGGCGTGGGTTTTTTGTACTCTTTTATCTGTTTTAAATCATAGTACCTCAGTCAGTCTTACTTTGTAATAATAATAATTTGTTTTATTCATTTAGGTAATTTTTAAGCAGAGATGTTAATAAAATCTGATAAAATTTTTATCCGAATTTCTTTTTTCCTTTTTACGATAGCACCGGTGCATTAAGTTGAAAAATGAATAGGCGCACACTTTTTCCCCATGTTCTAAAAAAACATGTCACAATTTAAGTGTTATAAATATAGTTATAAACTTAGGCTAGTGTTCCTGTAATTTATGAGATTCTGCTTTTTTTGTAATTTAAAAAAAATCTTATGTGCGATTTTTGATATTTATTAGACCTATATCCGGCAAAGTAAATAATGTAATATGTCTGGAGATATGTATGAAACTGCTATAAGTTTCATAATATATATACCGTGCCTCGATTTATGACCATTTAATCTTTTTATTCTGCTTAAGAAACGTGTACATGCGTATACTCTTGGCAGATATCATATAGAGATCCTATTTAACCAAAGAAACTGTTCTTTGACAATTTTGAGATTATTTTTGTGCAAAAAAAAATGATTTCAGTTGAATGATTACAGCTGGATAAATTATAATGTTTTCTATTCTGAGCTAATTTAACTTATCACTTGATATGTTCGGGATGAATCATGGTTTAGTTAGATTCTTATTATGAAGCGAGTGAAGTAACGGCTTTCAGGATCCACTTTTAAATATTCTCATTGTGTGCCATATTCTTTTCCAATGGGTAAAATAAAGGCAAGATAGTCACTGAAAAATGGTAAAAAGATTCAGAAGTTACTAAAAATGGATAAAATAAAGGTAAGATATTCACTGAAAAATGGTAAAATAGAAGTTACTAAAAATGGGTAAAGAAAGGCAAGATAGTCACTGAAAAATAGACAAATGAATAAAAATGTAGGTAATCATAAAAAAAATGGATCCTTTAAAGGTGACTCCATTCTTTTCAATGACTATCTTCCTTTTTTTTAAACTTTTTCATCCATTTTAACCCTTCCGGTTTAGACCGAGAAATCTGTAGATCAAACACTGATATTTCTCCTCATTATTTAAAGATTAAACCGCAGGACGAAAGCAATGCACAGTTAGAATTTAAAATTTTTATTCCATTTTATTATTCAAATGCAGGGAAAACATGGATAACTTGGGAGAGGATAAAATTTATCAAATTTTATAAATTTCTTAAATTCAATTTATAATGTCTCGGATGGAAACTGAAATTTCATATTAGCGAACGATAAAAACCATAAAATGTTTTCTTTTTCTCATAATTTTCTCGTGTCTTTAATAATATGTTGCATTTTATTGAAGATTTTATTCATTCCTTTTGCTTTCTACAGATTAAAATGTGGGATTAAAGAGACTTTTTTGTTTTTACCGATATATTTTTTAACCTTTTCACTCGTTTTTTCTTTTTAAAGAATTCTCAGTCGAATTTTCCCATTTAAAAAATTTTCGCATTTATAAGACCATTCGAAAAGATTTTTTACAGAAAAGAAAATTTTCGACCGAAACTTTTCGTCCGAGTCTACATATCTCTTTTGGCAATTTTTGAAGTAGGAAAAAAATAAAAGGAACCATAATTTCTTTCATCCAACTTCTCGTCTTGCAGATTCGTTCAGCTTTGATACAGGAGAAGGCAAATCCGATCGTCGACCGCAACATTCCATCTTCAATAAAAGACCTTAGTCACTAGTTTCTGTGCTATCGGGTTAACAAAAATACGCCTTTTCCTACTTGCAGGAAAGACGAAGAATCGCATTTCTTCCACACTCACCGTCTTCTCTGATTGTTTATTAGATAAGAATTCTTTTTGGTCGAATAACAGCGTAAACGTATGGAAGAAAAATCATTTTGCAAAAATGCCAATAACGACCGTCACATAAGGTACAAATGAATTATTTTCCGACAGCTGCCATCATTATACTTCCGAGTTTAAATAAGAAGAATTGGATTTCTTTAATATTCCAATAATAAATAGGAAAGAGGAAGAAGAGAGAGAGAAAATAGATCCTTTAACCTAGTTAACGACAAAAGATGATCATCTTGATTCCCAATCTCTGCGTAAATACTCATAAATGAGTTTGAAGTTGTAATTAGAGTTAATGGGCAAGTAGTTAAAGGCCCGATAACAAAGGAGGATTTGAGCCTTGTTTCTGACGTGGCTTAACTAAGAAGCTTTACTTAGAAGTATAAAAGTTTTCTATACGCCTAAACTGTAGAGAAAGATAGCAGCAAAACGTGATTATGAGCCAGCGAGTTATCATTGTGACATTTGCGTCAAAAACTGCAGTTGTTCGGATGAAAGAAACTTAATTGTCTTTGTAAACAGACATTCTTGTCCAT
Source organism: Olivierus martensii (assembly GCA_000484575.1). Lineage (NCBI taxonomy): Eukaryota > Metazoa > Arthropoda > Arachnida > Scorpiones > Buthidae > Olivierus > Olivierus martensii. The sequence goes on along the minus strand of AYEL01085220.1, from coordinate 79,067 downwards.
TCTGACGCCCGTAAATTGCGCTGTGTATAGAATATAAGCCATTAATCTTCATGCGTTGGTGCTATTTTGGTAACAAATGGCATAAGAGAAATTATTCCTTTCAATATTATTTGGAGATGAGGAAACGAAAGGGTTATTGGTTGCTGTCATGAATAACCGCTAATTGAATAAATAGGCATTTCGGAAAACCATCTGAAAGCATCAGAAAGCCCATAAAGAAAACTAAAGAATAGGAGGAGAAACTTGTTTATTTAACGACTTTAAAATTTTCTATCTAATTAAGCTTGCTTAATAATGATTCTAATAAGATCAGATTTACATTTACATTTATAGAAAATAATGCGCCTTAGGTATATTCTAATTAGTCGCATATACCAGCGGAAGATTCGCAAGGAAAGAAGGAGAAGAAGAAGGAAAAAAAGTTTTGTTAGAGTTTCAGTATTAAATTTATACACGTTCGTTAATTGGATGTAAGTACTGATATTTATCGCAGTTCTTTGTACTTTCCTGGAATGCTGCAGGTAAGAATGAGACACCAACTGTATAATTAGTAGTAAGCATATCTCTACACCTCAAGGGAAATGGGATGTTTAATTCATTGCTCTGCTTTAATTTAAGTTGGACAAGTTACTAAGAAACTTCGCCGTCTGGAGACTAAAAGTGTCAAGTGTCTAACCGTTTCTAAAAATGAATATCAGCTTTAATACGTGTTAAAGGTTAAGTGCTTTTGTGCTAACATATAAAATTTTTAATAGAAAAAAAAAATCTTAGAAACTGGATGAACTTTGAATGCGAAGTGACGTTCCCGAAAACTTTATTACGCCAACGAAATAAGAGCGTACATATGTTATATATGATAGAGTGAAAATAGCATTTTTCTTTCATTAATTTTTCCTGCGAGAGAGATTACGGATATTACACGAATGTGATACTCTACTAAAACATTTCTTATCAATAAGTAAAAACGGAAAAAGGAAGAATGGCATCGCAATGTATAGAAATGGCGTTGGTTTGCATCATATCGGTGTATTCGCGTTGAGAAATCTGCACGACAAAAGAAACCGTTACGACGTTATTTACTACTTTTGTAGAGGCACATCTACTCCCAAGACAATTCTTCTAAATGGAATTTGTCTTTCGTCCCAATTGTTTCTGAACTGCGAGCTCTGTTTCGTCGTGTAAACGATCCTTAGTCGACTCCAGAGACTATGTTATTTCTACCGCTGCTTACAGTTGCGAAATCGTTCTATCTATTTTGCGATTTAAAAACGTCCAAAGTTCAAATTCAAGGTGTAGAAAAGAAGTGTCGATAGCCGAGCTAGGAAATAATAGCTGGTGAAGACCGTGACCAGAACTTCAATTTTGCTTATGAAAAGAACTAGTTCTTTTCAAATGCTGACTTGATGTACGACGATGCAGCTAAGATGCGTATTTGTAAACACCTCACGTTCATCGAGTGTAATGTGTGTAAGTGTCACGAACCGGTACGTGAATTCGTAAAACGGAACAACGCTATCTCGAACACACACATAAGATAGGGAGACTTTTAAGAACAATAGAAAAAAGATTTCTCGATCTTTTCTTGGTCACACACTAGACAACATTGTGTTTTTTTTATTTTTATTTTTTTCCTGTATAGAAGATCGTATATCATTTCTGATACGAAGCCGAATGTTTCGTAAAACCACAGCTTTTACAGTTCTCACAGTTAAAGCTTTCATTATTGATTTGAGAGCATGCACTCGCCTGATTTCACTAGTGGTTAGAGAGAGAGAGAGATGGAAGAGACGAAGATACGCCAACTGAATATAAGGAAACCAGTATAAACCTATTGGGATTTACTGGTTTAAATTCCAATTTTGAGGACGATATAGGATTTCGCGTGATAGCCATCTTGTTTGAGATGTTATCAAGCTGACCTGCCTCCTCTGCTAATACTCCTCTCGAGTCATAAAACAGCTTTGGCAAGTATATGGTTAAATTACTGTAGATCTCCATACCAAATCCGTAAAGCTGTCAGATGAAGAATACCTCATTTCTGTTATAATTAAAACTATGGAAACGATCATTATAACTTTATTAACCAATCTCGTGTTATTTTATTTTTTTCTGGTGCAGGTGTTGATGAAAGACGGAATTGTAAACAATATTTTCTTCAGTATACGATCAAATCTCCGATATCTGCACCGAACACGTTTATCTACCGAACTCGAAGCTATCAATAACATGTAATATATATACATACATAAACATACCTGCAATACAGAAGATAGTGATGATTTATCGAAATTTATTTACAACGAGACCGGGATAAGCTTCTTCCAGTCTCTATAGATTATCTGTAAAAACTATAGTAGAAAGAAAATTGAAAAAAAAAATTATATATATTTTTTGCTGTTTCTACTCTAATTATCGGTTTGTTTCAGATGACGTAAGAAGAGATTTAGAGAAAGATTGTTTGGAAGTCTGAAACCAATCCGACTTTTCTCGTCTGTCATCTCGGATGGAACGAAAACGAAGAATCAGATTTCGAAACATTCTTAGAAATTGAAGTCTCGGATTTCTTATATATATTTTTTCCTCCTCCCCAAACAGAATAATACCTGTTGTTGTATTATCTAAACAAAAAAACGTGGAGTGATATATGCGAAAATGTACGTCTCATTACACACTGATAGTTAACTGAAGAAATAAATTCGTGTAATGACATCAAGCCAGAAACACACCGTGCGTGAATAACAGGAAAAGCAAGGATATATTAACAGTGACAAATTGTTTTATTCATTCACTATTTTCTTTCTAAAACTCTCTCTTTCTCTCTCACCGCGATATTAACGCCTGAAAATGTTTAAAACTTGCACATCACAGATAATAATACGATTTGTTTATGTCTCTCGCATCTGTTCGGTAGTTTATATAACTATGTTTTCTTTCCTTTAAGTCACGTTATTCTTATGATGTATCGTTGTAATTTAAAAATAGTTAATAAGGAAATAAAAATATATGTATATATATATATATATATATATACTGCATGTTTTTGGTTAGCAGCAAACAAAATTATGCGGGGATCCATTAAAGATTGCTTTATTGTAAACATACCTGAGAGATGGTGCGTGTATGTGACAGGACCATCTGTTAGTGACTGTGACAATGTCTTGACTGCGGGGGTTCACATTAACACGTTAGTACAGCATCGGGACGGTATACTGTGGTCGAACAAGTTCTGGGCGGGCCGGATCTTGGTAAAGACCTATCGACCGAGGTCAGTAGTAGCGTAGTTCTTCAACAGAAGTGCAACTGTCGGATGGAATGTTCCAGAGAGTTAAGTAATCGACTCTGCGTGGCAAATGATATGTGTCAAGCCAACTTTAGTTTCTTCTTGCGCTACGAATTCATCATTGGTTCGGACATACGGATCCCGGTAATTTATAACTAGGATTTGAGTTTACGGATTGATTGGGAACGATCCGCCGCTTTGAACAAAGTAGTCACGTATAATTAATTACGTAGAAGTAACAGCACTCAGCTATAAATAACGCTAACGATGTCTCTATCCCCATAGGATATAAGAGAAGTAGTTGAAATCGCGTTAGGGGTGCCACAGACATGCCATCAACGGTGTACGTGATAGATTCACGTTTGGGTGCATTATCCGTACGTGAGTAATATTGATGGAGCGTAGTGTCGACGCATGTAGTAATGCAACACATGTGCAAATATATTTCAGAGGGAGACTCTTCCATTTTAGTTTTGCCCGTCCACCAGATTCGTAATAATGGCTGCCAATAAGTAGTTGCTATAAGATAATCAAGATCATTTTTCTTCTCCTTCTCCCGCTTTCTCACTTAATGTTGGTCTGTAATGAGTTCGGGCTTTGGCCGTGATAAGTATAATGACTTCTTCAAATGGTTAATTTGATAGAAAGTGTTTTCTTTTCAGGTATATTGCCGATAGATAAAAATCTTAAGTCGTTAAGTTTTGTTGCAATAAGCAGGTAGATATCGCTTCCTTACGCTACGTGTTCATAAGCATTTTTGTGGTTTTATTTTCTTCTTTACGCCTAGCTATATATGATAGAAAACTGATTAATCGTAAATTGAAGAAGAAAAAAATAAAAAAATAAAAAGAAATCCGAGTGATATCTAACAAATTTCATTGACAATTTTGTTTTTTTAAGTATCAATAAGCACAAATTGGGTTTTCTCGTACCTTAACCGTCATTACGCTTATCTAAACTTATAGCTGACTTCATTATTCAGAAAAAGAAGTTTTTATGGAAGGAGAATTTAAAATAAAAAAAGAAAAACTAGCTTTCAATTTACTGAATGTGTACATAAAATAGTCAATAAATTAATCTATCAAAGTAAACAGATGCAAATAACTAAGAAAGAAGATTCAATAGACACACACGACGTCAATGTTATCCTAGAGAAAACAATAAAAAAGAAAACCTCATATACTTAAGAATACGAACAAAAATGCATTATTTGTCTAAGATTTTTTCCTTCTTTTTCTTCGAAAATTTTTAATAAGAATTTTTAAATACAATATATTATAAAGAATTATATCAATCGCTAAAGAAACTCTTAAGCAATACGTTTATAACGTTGATCACCGCAGGTAAAGAATATTAACAGAATAAATATTTAAATATGGCAAAAAAAGTAAGCTGTATTAAACTTCAATAAGAATATTAATTTAACGAGCATATATCTGTAGAAAGCTAGGTGCTAATGCTGTAATTATCAAAAATGTTGCAAAGAGAGAAAAATCTGGATGGCTGTAGAAAAAAAAAGAAAAATGCGATCGCCTTTGGTGGTCATAATAAGAAGATAGAAATTTATTACTTAGAGTGAAAATATTCTACAATTGAATATTTCTTAAGGGGATTGCAAGCAGATCATCCTCATCGATCCGCTTTTAATAATTTTCGAATTTAAGAAGGTTAGAATATAATATATATACACACATTGTGTGACTCTTTCATAACTGCTATTTTCGTCTCATCATTATAGGAATTACCTTCTTCTCTTAATATTAAAAGGCGATCGTCTCCGGAAGTATTTAATGGATCCGTCGAAAATTATATTTTAATGATGTTCTGGCAATACTGAGACAAGAAATTATCATTGATTGCGTCTTCTGTGATAAATGACAATGGAGAGTGCCAGTTCATTGATCTTATCATGTCGAATTTCTGTAAGAGATCATCCTACAGGGAATTTACTTTTGAGGTTTGTTTTCTGTTTTATGTCTTGGGATAATGTCATTTTAATTATTTTTACCGAATTTTTAACTTGGCGAGAAAATAAAACAGAGATCGGTTACGCGTAAATCATCAGATGGATTCGCGATAAATATATATACATACATATATATTTTTTTTATTTTATTCTACAGTGTTGCCGATTCCATAAATTAACATAAATTTTTTTTAACTTTTAAATTTATCAAAAATTATTTTTGGAATGACGTTATCTAAGAAACATTTGTTACAAATGGAAGAAAAGTAAGAAGAATTATCAAACTCTATTCATTCATCTGTGACTTATTTTCGGGTTTATCTCATAGAAAGCCATTAAAACTATATTTTTTTTTTTTTTTTTTTGCTAGAAACGACTAACTATCAAAGATTACGCTTTATTTTTTTTTTTTTTTTTGCTGAAACGACACTTATTCATGTTAGAATATAGGCCTATGTAGTAGAAATTTTTAATGTTTGGTACCATGATGAACAAGGAAAAATTCTTAAAAATAAGCATTATCATCTGTGACTTATTTTCGAATTTATCTGATAAAATTATATTTTTTGCTAAAATTTATGATTGTTAGAATATGCATAGTAGAAATGTTTACTGTTTGTTACAGTAAGACATAAGACGAACAAGGAAAAATCCACAAATAGATGGTTTAAAAATAAGCATCATCAAAAATTCCGTTCGTTCGTCTGAGACTTATTCTCGGATTTATATCATAACAAACCATTAAAAATATATATTTTTTGGTAAAAAATTGCAAAATTTATAAATGTTAGAACGTGTGCTTAATAATTTTTACTGTTTTGTTCAGTCAGACACCAAGACGTACAAGGGAAAAAATCCTCAAATCGATGCTTTAAAATACTCTTAACATAAAAGGAAATAAATTTATCTAATTTTAGATCAGTGTCTTGATAAGAGGCAACTAAATTTTTATGGAAGTCAAAAAGAAAGATCAAAGCAGCAATTGTTATTCATCTTTTTAAGACACAGTTAAAACTGTGTTCGTATTATGACTGTTTTATTGCTTGGCAGTACCAGCTTCTGAAGATCCTCCTAAGATCCGGTTTCACTCTATCAAAATGAGAATTATATATTTTTTATATCTTCCCTTTTTTCCTTCTTCCTCTTTTTCTTCTATCTCAATCGCTTCAAATTTAAAACATGTTTCGTTTATATATATTAGTATATATATATAGCAAACTTACTTAAAGGGATTTTTTCTTTTTGTTTTAAAATCTTCTTACAAATTCATTTTCATTTTAAGTAATATTCTTGATTGATTGCGAAAGATGTTTGCAGTGACTTTTTTCTTTAAGAAAATTTCAATTATAAAGTTGTACCTTTTTTTTCGTTTTGTTTCTCTCATTATATTAACATTACTTATTTTCATCCTAAAAATTTACTTTTTTATCCTTTTTCCGAAGCTAATCTAACTTAAAATGTAATTTAAAAATCTGACGTCCGATTTGTTTTATTATAGGCAAAACATTAACATCAGCAATCATTATTATTTAGTAAAGTAATCTCTTGTATAAATTTACTACGTAACATGGATAATTTTAATTTGTAACAATATATGTACTGATAAATTTCGATTTTATAAAAGAATATTCCTTAAAAATATTTTTATTTTAACGAATTTTTTCGAAAATTAAGATGGTTTCTATTAATTTGCATTAAATTATTGTATACAATCTGATACAGATTTTTCTTGCTTAAAAGTGGAATGCAGCTAGTAATTTGCTCTAAATGTAAAATTATATAAAATTTCTCGTTTTTCTAATTATATATTTAGTCTTAAGCAAATTTTTAAGCATTTACATGCAAAATTAACGTTAATTTTCGTTAAAAATGGAAATTTCTCAATGGCGTCTGAATAACAACTCTTGTTTTAAATGAAAGAATTATTCTTTTAGATGAAATGTTGACAAAACTCAAGATTTTTATTCCGAAAACTAGTGAGTTATTCAAAATCAAACAAAACTCCTCCCCTGATGTTCGCCCGAATGTTGCTGCTTGGCGCTCATGCAGGAAAACCAACTTTACAGGAAACAAACAACTTTTGACAAACTCTCTCCATAATTCACTCGTTTATTCGGTTCAGATTTTCTTTCCTGCCGAGTTAATTATATTTTAACAGGGAAAATAACTTTATATCGACTAAAACTCTCCCAAACTTATATATATTATTAAAATTTAAAAACCGATTCTCCATCTTTGCTATAAAGATGCTTTTAAAGTCAATATTTACTAAAAGAGATTCTGAAGTAGTTCATAACACGATACCCTGTAGGGCGTACACGATTTGTGAATAAATTTCCTTCAACTTACTGATGACAAAAAGTAATGATTATTAAAAGAAAATTAATAATTTTATGCCGAACTGATCAAATAAATAAGATTTGTTCGCTTTGCTTGTTTGCATAAATGCTTCGTGTTCGTTTTTTTTTTTTTTTTTTGGACATCGTCAGAAATTTTTAAAGAATATTTATTTTTTTTTTTTTTTTTTTACTTGGACATCGTCAGAAATTTTTAAAGAATATTTAGCATTATAAATATTTTAGTTTTTCCTAGATCACTTACTTTATTACATTCTGCTAACCGATAAATATTTTCGCTATCTAAAACAGATAACTTTTGACCATAAGCTTATCTCGGAGGGGGAAAAATTGACCAGACTAATCGTATTATTTTGTAATGTTTCTATTGCCAGCATTTAAAGAAAAATAAGAAAAAATAACCTGAAGGATTATATTCATTAAAAGAGATTCTATACTTTCCAACTAACAGTTTCAAACTGTTTTATAACTCTTCATTTAATTAAAAAGGATCAAATTTCATCCAATCCGATCCTTTCCAGTCTTCTCCATCTCAATTAAAATATCTCATTTCTCTAATGACTCCTACCTGATGTAAAAGTTAACATTTCTATTTTTAGAGTCGATAATCCGATTTGTAACAACTGATTTGAATCTAATATGAGTCAATTTAACTCAGTTTAAATATCGCATGCGATAAATTTTCAAAAATCAATCTCATCACTAATTAGAGCCACTATTTTTAATAATAATAATATTAATTAATTATTATATGTATATATAATACTTTAATTAATTTCTGCAAAATTGGTTTGCCACTATCAGAGAAAATAATCCGATTCATCCAGGTGTTCCCAACAGTGAATGATACCATTCTTATCCATCTATATGTTTTCTACTGACACTGTATTTGTTTTCCCGAGCAGCATTTTATCTCGTTACGCTGTACGGTTCGTCATTTCTTTCTTTCTTTTTTCTTTGCTTTTTTTGGTATTCTTCTTTAATTTAAAAATTTAATTTGGCTTATCTGAATCATCTAAATCGATCCGGCTATATCTGCATTTAAGTCGCGTAGAATTAACTAGGCGATCGAGCTATATCGTTGGATATGTAAATGCTGTCTTTCTTGAATTTTGAAGTTCAATTTATACATTTAATTTATATATATAAAGCTTGCACATATATGCGAATCGGAAAGGTGAAATAATTTATTTTGCAAAATGGGAGCTTGCAAAGCTTTCAAAAATCTAGTTTCTTACTAAATTGAAAGCCTAGGGCATAGTGAGAATGTTTGAATGAAATGTTTAGTTACCTTAAACATCAGGTAATACAGTCTTTTATACAGTTTTCTTCCAAACTGTTTGTTTACTCATTGAATCCTGTTCTGAATCCATATCGGGAGTATCTTTATAACAGATGACGACATCTGGACTTAAAGAGGAACCCTTTGTTTACAATCGTTACCCAGGTGGTCCACTCGACCTCCAACCGAGCGATTAACATAACAAGATATTCTACAAATTAGATACTTTAGTTTCGGAAAATTAAAAACAACTTTTGCTATTTTTAAAAGCAATGGCAGTCACCGGATGTCATCAGAAGTAGGCAGAAAGCAAAGAAATTAGACACGCTACAAATGAATCTCATTTGCAATGCTTATTCGTTTATTTGGAATATTTTCCGATCGATTTTTAAAAGAAAAGCAGTTTAAAAGAGAAAAACTTTCTCGACACATATGAATAAAATGTTTGACAGTAGTTGTTGACAGACAGCGTCTTGTTCGCGGTTTTAGTAATGGAAGCCAGTCGTTCCCTGTAAAACTGGCTTCCCTGCGGGACTCTCCTTTCCGATTGGTCGGAAAATGTGGATACGCCAGAGACTTCTAGTAATTTTAGGAGTGCTGAAATGATGTTGATCCAACTTACAGTTGTTCTTCATCCATCTGTGTTTTTTCCTTCTTTTTTATCCATCTTCCAATGACCGAAATTACTCATTAGTTTACCATCTTCTCTCATTAGATAACAGCATTTTGGCACATGTTAAAAAAAACACCTCGCATTAAAAACTTTTAAAGAACTCGCCACAATAATCGTTCGGATTAAAAAAATGGATGATAATTTAAATAATTCGGAATATTTTTAATGCTAACAATTTTTCTGACTTTTTTTCCTATACGCATAAAAAAAGATGAACAAGAGTAAACGTAATTAAAAATCATGGTGATTGAATTTCAGTTATAATTATTATTTGTATTAATTGTAATATCCAATAACCTTTAGACAAAAAAATAACGACAATAATTAAAGTAAATATAAAAATGTTTACCGTTAAGAAGAGAATTTATTTTAAAAAAGAAAGAATATATATATATATATATATTTATCCAAGGTGGAGTTGTTGTGGAATAAGAGAAAATTCTCGCAAAGTTTCTCCACGTATGCAAATCCCTAAATACTTTTCCATTCGTGAAACGGCACAATTGTAATCAAATTAAAGGAAGAGAGAAAGAGAAGAGGAGAGAGAGATATTTTTGTCAGTGTGTTACGTTCGGCCTTTCATCGATCCCGAGAATAATTGCAAAATGGCATATAAGGCCATTATATCCGGGTGGGATGAAGTGAAAAACCTTAGTAAACTGTTCGATTGATTGGGAATGGGCGCGATTTAAAGCCATGGCTCTTTTCATCCGTCCAAAACCCAACAGAATTATTATGGGCAAACAAAGATTGGTCACCCCTTCGCCCCTGCTTGGCTCTCACCAACAAATTGAGCGTCTTACTGAAGCCGAGAGCTGGCGACGCCTTTCTGGCGCCCCCTTATTGACGTGCTACGATCTGAGGCAGAGATTTAGAGATCTGAGTGACAGCCGGCATCTCTACTGACGCGATAGCCAACCATTCTAATTGAATAGACCCAGTCAATGGTGTTTCTCATCAGGTGACGTCTAAGATTCTTTTTTTATCGCGCAAATTGCCAGTTGGCTTAAACCTTCTTCTTCTTCTTCTTCCTCTTTGCTTCCTTCTATTTACTTACTTTATCACTTCAGCCCGCTGATGTTTAGCGTAATCACTTTCTCTCCTTTAAAGAGATGAATATGCAAACAACCTTTGTAGCAAATTCCAGGCACAAATGTCCCCCCGAGGCTCCCAGGTTGAAAAATTGATTGTTTGCACCGAAGAGAAATTTTTGCCTGTTTATCTATTCGACATTTTCAACGAGTAGTTCAACAGTTACTACACAAAACTGCTTATCGATAAAATAGCCATACTTATCTCTCGTAAGTGAAGAAATTAACAAGAAACAGCGTATTAAATTTCACAAATCTTAATAACTCTCTTCCGCATCTTTACAACATCCGATGATTACGAGAGACTGAGGCACAAGAGTTTATAAAGCATTTACAGATTCACCCAGAAGGAAAACACATTCAGGTGGAAGAGAAGGCGGGGAAAAAAACCCAAAAAATGCACAGTTAATGGTCACATTCCAATGACCATTTCCTAGAATGTCCTCGGCATTTCCGTCCAGTAGTCGCTTTATATTGTCAAAGGTTATGATGCTTTCTCTCTTTATCTCTACTCTGGCTTGTTTTCGGACAATAAACGATTTTCCGACATCTTATTGACTATACTGGATGCACAAAGCATAGATAAAGCTGGCAAATATAAGAAAGAAAACCATTAAGCTGCGACCTTCGTGATGTATAAGTATTTACATCACGAACACACCAACCAAGTGCTTCATCCGGAAAATATTGATAACATCAATCAAAATCCTTCTCATGCAAATTATCCTCAATAATAGAATGAATGTAAACAACCGAGTTTCAAAATTAAGCAGGTCTGTAAGATTTTAAAAATGATTTTTTTCTGTTTTTTTTTTTTTTTAGTTTTCATTTTTAAGAAAAGTAAGAAAAATAACAAACACACACAGTAATATTATCGAATTAACTTTCGGTGTCTGGTAAACATCTAATCAACAATAAACAGATTAACAATCTGGTTACGTGTTGCACCAAAACGTAAAATTTTCGGACTGGTAGACAATTTAGAAAGAAGAAGAAGAATAAAAAAAGTTTATATATACCTAAGGAGAGAAGTAGGATATAATAATTTAAGCCTTTAATACGGCAACTTTGAAAACATCTGCGAAATTTCTTCAATCGATGTGTGAATAGTATAAACCAGTGTTTACACATAAAAGGAGGAATCGATCGAGAATAGTACGTCAGCTTTCCACTAGCTGGCAGCACTGTATGTCCCGCTATCCTTCTTCTATAATGACGTCGATGCGAACAGTAGAGAATATTCGGGAGGAGGAGGGCATCAATCGCCAGGCTTACGCACGCAACATCAGCAGCATCGCTGTATGTCGGTGTCACATTCAGTGACTATTTCTTTGGGTCTGTGACTTTTTTTACTGTACTGTGCAGTCTGGAGTCGGATAAAGGGACGGAATGTGAGAGGTGCGGGCCGGAGGATCAGATCATGACTGCTGGTAAGAAACAGTCAAAACTTCCACCGCCCCAACCGTCTCCAGCCAAAGAGGTAAGTCAACCAGTTGCGTATCAGGTATCGATAAGATAAGCAAAGTTGCACAGTCTCGGATTCATCTGTTGAGGAAGTGCGTTTGTGGATTTAGCTACAGGTGTGTTCGATGTTTTCTCTCTCTCTCTCTTCTCTCTCTTTCTCTCTTCTCCCTCACTCGCTACAGGTGGGGCTTATTGATTCGGAAATTGTTTTCCTTAATCAAGCATTCATTCATTCAAACCGAGATCGACATCTGTTCCCTTTCGAAAACCAACCCTGCTCTATCTGTTTATACAAAACGACGCCAAACTCTCTTTAAAAATAGATAAACTCTGCCATTTTTACGTTTTTACTTTAGTTTTTACTACCGCTTTAACGTTAGTCTCAATAATAGTAATAATATTTAGGATAATTCGAGTGGTAAAAATATTCTTGAGGTCGTTTCGACTCAGTAAAAATCGAGCTGGTCAAAAATAGGAAGGTTTGTAAATTTTAAAGTTTGTTGGCGGACCTATCTGGGAGTCGCGTAACTCGCGTTTAAATCGACTTTCTTAATTTTTCGGGCGATTTTCAGGCGTCAATATTGATATTGTGGCCGAGCTGGCGATTTATTACGTAGTTTATTCCAGGCATCAGATATCATTAAGTGTCACGGCTGCGGAAACTAAGGTCGGTTAAAATGCAAGGTTTAGTTGATCAACTGATAGAGATCAATACAATTGCTTGTTTAATGTTTGATTGCATTCAGTGGATGTTTTCGCGCCGGTTCGCTTTGCCTTAATTAACCATATACTGTTTGGAATGCACCACGATGACAAACGTGTGCAGATGGAGAGTTACAGGTGAGATGATAATTAGAAGTTCGGACTTTATATGCCTTATTGATCACAGAAAAGGAGAGTCTCCTAAGAGATAAGGCTAACCTCCTGCGTGACTGAACTTCGGCAAACCAATTTATCATCTCCTTTTCTTTTTTTTCTAACGGTATCTCTATGGTTTATTAGGTGTTTCATGTTTGGTTGGTCAGTGCATTTTCCCTCCCGAACGTCCGAAGTGAAGCTACTTTTGGTGGATAGAAAAGTGCACTTTTACTGTCAGGTCGGATATATTTCTATATAAATGGAAGTATTTCAGCGGCGTGTGTCCTACCTAGTACAGAATGGAATATTTCTATATTGTTAGAGATGTCCCATTAAGAAATGGAGTCGAATGGCTTTCGCACGCGTTGTAACCATTACTTGACGGTCTTTGTTCAGGTACATTAAACAGAGGAAATGAAGAGGAACTTTACCTAACTTTCCTCTAGAGCAGACATTCAATTTATACCGATATTACTTTCCATTAGATGGCAATTACCTATCGACAATTTGGCCTTTTACTGTTTTCTCACCTCATACTCAACTTTTTTGGTAGAGAAACTGGACTAATATATATATCACAAGGGAACTCTCACTTTATTCGTGTCATTTAATTAGTTTTATCGACTTGGAAAACAACTTCTGACCCAAACCACTGGGAATGCAGAATACACTTTCATCTTCCGAGGATTCTCTTACTACATCAAATCAAACAACCTATGCAATTTTCTTTTTTTTATTTATCTTATATGTTTTCTCTTATTGGAATACCATTCACTCTCTCTCTCTCTTTTTCACTGATTGCTTAAATGAATTAAGTTTTCATCTAATTGAACTTCTCTTCCAGTGCCGAAAAGTGCTAGTGTCGGTTTTTTCGATGGATGAACATTTAAGCAAGGATAATTGGATTGCTTCTGTTTGCCATTCATAAAATATTCTCCGGAGGACATTTTTATGCATTTGTTGCACACATCCGAAGCCGCTTGCATCTGCAGAGAGAGAGAGATAGAAGTGATCCTTTGTGCTTTTCTTCTTTCAGGAATGTTACAAACTGGAAACAACATTATTGTTATTTTCTTTGTGCGTAGCATTTATATTATACATATATTTTTTTATTCTTTGCAATTTTTATTATGCAATTCTTGGAGTGGAGTTTCGAAGTATTTCTTCTAGTTTTATCCACTGGTTCCCTTTTATATATATATATTAAGAAAAATATATTTGTATTTTTCCTCTCAGAAAATGAAATTTTAAAAATATATATATATATTATTCCCTATGGTATCGATAAAAAAGCACGGCTATTGTGACTCTCGCAAATATTTTTTTTTTTTACTCTTAATCACATATTTTTCCGAAGTAGATTTTTAGAATTATATTATTCGGCTTCGATCTGTGCATTATACGTTTCTCTCTATTTTTTTTAATCTTACTTTGATAACTGTATGAATGAAAAAAAAGAAACGAAAATAAGAACCGGAGAAGCATAAAAATTAGAGTGTAATACGAGAACTGCCTGTAATTACTTGCCTTAAGAATGGTTGCGAGCAAAGAACGCTTCGTCTCTTTCGGTCGTTAAAAATATTCTAGAAACATCAAGGTTGTTTATGGCTGAAAAGACTGCGAAGCGAATCGCCTCTGGAAGAACATTAGAAGAAGGATCGTATTTCGACAACGGAATGATTTGAAAAAGGCACGTGGAGAGACAGGGCGAAACGTTACACATCTGTCAAATGTCACAGCTTCCTTCAGTTTGTTCACCTGAGAAGAAATGCAGTTGGAGATCCGATAGCGCACAAAACTTGATTTGCTTTACAGTATCTGATCAGTTAGAGTAGAAAAACTAAATAAAAAATAAAAAAATGTGTTACAGAAACCACACCGCGGTCCAACTTCCAATTCCATATGGAGATATAAGTCTTAAGAGCTAAAAAAGTGACTTTTTTCAATCGGAAGGTTGTAGAAATGGACGCTATGATCGATGCTTGGTTCAATCCATGACACATTCTGCAGACTTTCTATTGTGGGTAACACGATTCCGTGCATGGATTTTCTCCTACTTCCCCCCTCTCTACCTTTTCTGAATACAAATGATAAATTATATCATAGAATAGGAAATCGGATTTGATCGTATTCCGCGCTAGAAGCAAGTTTCAGAAATTAAATAGTTGCCTCTAGATTCTTGTGCTTCGGAACGTAATGGTTTTTTTTTCTTTTCCTTCTTCTTTTTCCTCTCTATCGGATGTTTTATTTGTGATTTAATCGCACACTTTACAACTATCGTCGCTTAAAATGCCAAGTTTCGACTCGAACGGAAGTAATTACATCCAGGATTTTTTTACACACTAAAGAAAATTGGATTCGCATACGGGAGCTAGCAGTTGTAATTACGCGGTTTGCTTCTCAATTACAATTGCTTTATCATCCATTATCTTTCTTAATACCAGATAAGAAAAATCATTAAAGGATGTTCCATCACTTATCTGCAATGAGAGAGAGAGAAGAGAAAGATTCTCTCTGCAATCTTTCATTTCCTCGACGATTGGCTGCGGGACAATACATTCACCTCAGGACATTGTGACAATCCTTGACGTCTGGATTTCAGTTCGTCAGGTGTCTTCTTGCAACTGCAACTATTGCACCCAAACGTTTTCATCCTTCACGCTTTTGCAAAGGCTTTTCATGCTGCTGAATAGTGCAGCAAGTTTAGCTATTGTCGGTTTGTTTCCAATCTCTGTAATCTGTCTGTTGTGCTATAGTCCGTCTTTACACATTTCCATTGTCGACTTTCGAATGTATCTCCATCCTTCTTTAACGCCTCTTTACACCAAATTCACTATAAAAGAACCCAGAACCGCTCCCCCATACAACAGGTTGGCCCAAATTTAAAAAGAAAAAGAAAGAAGGGAATAAAAGAACCCAGAACCGCTCCCCCATACAACAGGTTGGCCCAAATTTAAAAAGAAAAAGTAGAAGAAAGAAGGGAAAAAACCTTATATTTAACCCAATCTCGCTGTTGTTTTTCCGAACTTTAACGCAGCAGGAAATTTTTTTATACTTTGAAAAACGATAGCAAAGGTATTGAATTGGAAAAGGTCTTTTCAGCGTGTTACCAAACTTCAATCTTTCTTCTTTTCAACTGTATTTGGAACTAGAGAAAATGAAGCATCAATCGAAAGAAAAAGAATCCTCTGGAAAGGGGCGGATGAGTGTGACAAGTAAGGAATCGGATGTAATACACTAGTGAAGAAGGAATGAAGTGGCATTGCAAAGAAAGACATGCTTAGGAAGAAACATGGCCGAAGGAAACAGTTGGAAGGAAGAAGGTACAGATAACAGGTTAGCAAGAATCTAGAGGTTGGATAGGGACTTACGGGTGGCTAGATATTAGGTCTCCAGTTAGATAGATAATGGAACTGAGGGCTGTTAGTGGAGATGGGTCAGTGATAAGTTTTACTATTGTTTACGCTCCGTGTGTGATATAGTCGGGCAACTTCGATCTAGTTGGACCTTCTATTGTCGCTAGAATAAAGTGGATTTTCTTTGGTATCATCGATTACAGCTTCTGATGGGAATTTATACCCCGATTTCTATACCTCTAACATTCCAAATCGAACTTGTGGCTTTCCTCAGTTACAATCTGTTTCTTTATCCTTACGTTTATCCCATCTTGCAGGATCGTAAGTCGTGATGAATAGCGATCTTCTTTGCTTTTCCTGAAATAACGGCCTGCATCTCCGTTATTTTCTATAGAATAAATATATATGACGGAGGAAAATTCATCAAAGTAAATTCCCTTTAGGGAAAATAGTTTGTTTTTTTTATCCTTCTGTTTTTTTTTTTTTTTTTTTTGATAATCAAATTTCATCGATAGATTGTCAAGACATCAACAATCTTTTTTTTTTTTTTTTTTTTTTTTGCTCGACCGCAAATGGTTGCATCAACTAAACTAATGCAGAAGAATCTTTCCAAACAAAAGTTGTTTCTCGGCTAGAAAGGAGGAATATATTTGCATACATCATTGAGCTTGCATATCTATTTACAAGGGTTTTTTGGGTTTTTTTTTCCCTGCTTTTTTCTACTTTCAGATTACAGGTAATATTGGCCTATTTCGGAGGGCAATCGTTAAAGTTAAATTTAATTCGGTTAATGGCAGTGGAAGTCAAAGTACTTAGTATAGTTTTCGGGGATTTTAAAGGCAATTAAAAAGATGTGCGAATATTTTCCAGTACTTAAAAGTGGAACTAATCGAATGGATATATTTGTGATCTTTGATTTACCATTGGATTAATGCCTGCAGAAGAGAACTGGGTTGATATAATTCCTGACGAAGATTAACTCCACGGAAAAGACAGAGATATATATAAATTAATGAAAAACGTTAAGATAAAAGTGTGGACACGAAACACAGATTGATGAGGAGTGAAAATGGAGGATGGACGGGCATTCGATGTGATGAAAATGATGAAGATGGAGCGACAGAGCACAAATTGTTGATAAATGGTCAAAATAGAGAAGTGAAGAATGTCGAGATTCGGTCGGACAAAGCAAAACTCCGAACAAATGCAATGTATTCGATAAACAAGACGAGAAGAAGATTCTTTCCTGTATTTTGATGGCAGAACGTTTTTGTATGAATCAATATTTACCGTTATCGTTTAGACAGAATAAAAAAACTTTCAGTTGATGGTCAACAAATATTCATAGCAGTCGATTTTACGACATTTCAGTCAAAGTTAGACCTGGTATCATAATTCAACTTGGCAATTTTTATAGAGACAGTTAAAAGATTTCGTGTTATTTGTATGAAGTATTGCATAGCTCTTCCCTTTCTCATAGATTTACTATCTTGATGTATGATGTACGGTCGTACGTTCTTTTAGTCGTTTGATAGGGATATGTTTTACAATCTTGCATGCAAGGAATATCTTTCTGACGTTCCTTCAAGATTTACATCCATTGGGTTTCTTTACCTTAAGAATGTAGTCGCTGTAGGGTTTCCTTATTTAAATATGGAACATTCTTTAACTTTACGATATTTATTAAAGCAATAGTTCAAAAGAAGTCTAAAAAAAATTTTTTAGTTATATACAGTCACGTGAACGACACTACTGGCACCTTTAATCACGCGATCGTTAGGTTCAATTGCTATATCTTTTTATAGACCTATAACTAACGGTTATGGGACTGTAAAAATCAACAAACTATCGTGACAGAGATGACTGTGCACTCGAGTGTTCACGCGGCAGTAATGACACACTTGCAGTCACGTTTTCGAATGGTTTTTTTTTAGTCATCCGATTACTGCTCACGTGATAAAACAAATTTGTTTAATTGTCGATCACGTGATCCACACGATGCCGTATGGATGATTACGTGATCAATGTTTTTTGAGTTGCTTAAAATTTGATCGCTCACGTGATCGATCATTTTCTCTAATCATTGATCACGTGAGTTCCTCGATGTACTTTGAATGCTCACACGATCGCTGTTTCGAAGGATGATTACGTGATCAATGTTTTTTGAGTTGCTTAAAATTTGATCGCTCACGTGATCGATAATTTTCTCTAATCATTGATCACATGAGTTCCTCGATGTACTTTGAATGCTCACACGATCGCTGTTTCGAGTTTCTCTGCGTTCGATCGCTGACGTGATCAAACAAATTTGAAGCAGCGCAACAAATTCCCGTGTGGCCAAAGAAACATAATATTACGCCGAAAACTTTAATGGTAAATTTAAAAAGAAGTTTAAATTCCGTTCTTAACCCGAAACACACGCTTTTAACTAGAATAATAAAACGGAGGCAAAAGATATTCGGAATTTTTATGAGGTAGAGTTCGTCATTTAAGTCATGTTTTAAAGTGCAACAGAGATTACGCAGACATGTTGCCATCGGGATTGAGCCTGCAGTAATGAAACTTTATATGATGTCTATGTATGGGTTTCTATACGAAATACGCGTGTTGTTATCGAGTGACTGGTAATTTTATCTTTCATATTTTCGTAAGAATCACCACTTTAATAATGACACGAAGCACATTTTTCGACCACGTGATCGATAAACACTATTCTTAAATGCCACATTCGTCCCAGAAGCAATTTAGAAGTCATGTCTGTAAGCTTTTAAAAGGCACGGAATTTTTAGATTACTGTTACCTGATCAAAGATTTATTTTTTTCTCTTTCTGTTTTCTTCTATATACGCGATCTCTCGGGAGGAAAATTTCGATTTTTATAACAATTCACGATCAGAACGAGAAATTTGAATATTTTTAAACCTTTCGCAGAAGCAAATAATTTTAAAAAAGGCCGAAGAGAGAGAGAGAGAGACTTCGATCGATAGCAACTTTGGCCTTGTATCAGTCACAACTTTCAACACGGAGTATTGAAGCGGACAGGAAACCTCTGACTGTTTGATATTCAGAGAAAGGATGCTGGGTCACACTTACACGTATTTTCTCATACAAACGACTCCACAGTTCGTGTCAGAATGGCGTAATAACGCTTTCGTTCGGTGTTGAATACAGATACGAGCATTCTGATGATTCTTTGTGTCGAGAGATTTATAATATTTTCCCAAGGGGAAATCTGGACTTTAAGTTGAGCATTTATCTTTCTGTAGAAGAATACAAGTACTGCTTGTTGATTCTTTGCTTCTTTGCGAGTCTTACAGACGCAAGCACCTGTCAAGGGAACTGTTACTGCCATAATTATGATGTACGGTGGACGCGAGTCTCGACACAACCCGACAACCGACATTGATGTGCAACCATTCATCTCCACAGCAGCTGCTTCATCTTAAAACTCCTATACTGATACCTAGCTGTTTTGAGTTCCATAAAACCCATTTTAAATCACACGCTTGAAAAATTTTACTGAAAACTACAGGAAAAATAATGCTTTTTCAGGGAGTTAAATATTTCTTTACTCAACATTTACCTGATTTCTCATAGAAGAAAAATGTCTCATTAGCAACTTCTATCTCCAACTACTTCTTAACGGCCAATAGTGTGTATTTATGGGTGATCTGGTAGGTAGTGGCGCACTGGCAATTCGTTGTTGTGTTTAGGATTTCAAGAGCCCGCTGGGAGTCTTTACATCTAATGCTTGCACTTGTATTCAGCTTAATTGCACGATAGCAACTTTGTTTAAGAAGAGAATCGGCTCTTCTCCAACGCTCAGCACATACGAGTTTCACTTTATAGTCCGTTATCTGACGCTTTTTACAGACGGATATAAACTTCACTTTAAACCTTGGATTTTCTTGAAACTTGTTATCTCCAAACTGTGCACTTACATTGCTGACTGAGATATCTTACAGATAACATTCGCTTCTAAAGTAACTTTCATTAGAAAAACCTTCTCCACACTGCCGAAAACTTGCCGTTTTTTGATGACGTCGCTTAACAATTTTTTCTCTGCAAACCGTGACGATAAACTTATCGTTTTTTTCCTCCCTCTTCGTTAATGTGTCCCACCACGGGCGAATTTTTTTTTATTATTTTTTCCCCGACTTTAAACTGGAAACACGCTGATTTTGAGTATTGGATTTTTAATGAAGTGATACGATCGCATGAGATTTCTTTAATACGCGTTGAAGTTGTTTGATTGATCCTAAATATACATGTTCAAATTTATTAGATTTTGTTTCTTTAATATATGTACCAGTTTAATGCACTTCCTCACTTTACAGATATAAAAAAATTTTTTTTGCCAGCATAGCTTCTCGAACGTATCGAAATTTAGGCAGAACTGTAGATAATAGTATGTATTAGGATGAGTTGTCTGAAAAAAATTTTTTGCCACAAATAACATTCCCTAATAGTTAAGCTATAAAAGTGTCGTTTGTGTGTTGCAGGAAGTGGCTGTAGCTGCAGTCGACCGACCTAACTGGCGTGGAATTGGGATTTCGTTGTTGGTGATTGTGGCTGTCTGTTCTCTGATTGCATTGGCAATTTTGCTTCTCACACCAAGTAAGTACTATCTCCCTCCTATAATAGCTATATACGGGGGCATGCCTCCTATTAAACCGCGCTGACACCCTCGCGACCGATTTTCCACCTTTTGTTGCTGTAATAGCATCGCCATCGACGATCCGACTGTTCCGATAGCATTTTTACACAATGCCATCAACGGAACGGTAATTAAAATTTAGTATTCGCAGTTAAACTTTAGTAATGCAATATTTTAAAGAAGGGGGAAAATTAATTGATGAATTCCACTTCGTAATTAATTTTAGATTTTTTTTAATTAAATTTTGTTTTTTTTTTATTATTTATTCATCTCTCCACATTTAATATGTAAAAATTAATGGATATTTTAATAAGAAATTTATGAAAACGGAACGAAAAAAATTAATATTCTAC
Organism: Olivierus martensii; assembly: GCA_000484575.1. Lineage (NCBI taxonomy): Eukaryota > Metazoa > Arthropoda > Arachnida > Scorpiones > Buthidae > Olivierus > Olivierus martensii. Next base: position 57,731 of record AYEL01085220.1, on the reverse strand, counting down.
GCGTGATTGAATTGATCTTTCAGCTGAATTTTCGAAAATCTTTTTTATTATTATTATTATTATTAACAGGTTACTTTTATCATAAAATAAACTATAAAAATATTCTCAATTTTTTAAAACAATAGGTTAACTAACATCAGAATTGGTTGAATTAATCATTATTTTAAAAATATCGATTACTGTTATGCAACGAACACGTAGGCGATATTTGTAGAATTCATACTGCGGTTGAATTTTTGCTATTGCATCGCATAGTAGAAGTTATTAAAAAAATTCGGGGAATGTGAAAGGGGAAGAGTTAATCCTTTTATTGAAGAGTATGGAAATGGGATAAGGAGGCAGCGAGCAGGACACAAATGATTGCAAGAAAACAACATTTGCAGGGGCAGCTTGACGAATGGGCAAACTTACACCGGGTGCCTGGTGATAAATTAGGCAACGTTTACGGACAGGTCCTGACTTATAATCTCTTCTGCCTTAGAAAAACTGCACATGTCAGATGGATGTAATTTTCTTTAGCTGTGGAAGACTATATATTTTTTTTCTTCTGTTCAGCTTCTGGCTCACTCCATCTCCGTTTTATCAAATTTATCCCTGCTCGAACACTGATGTGTTACGTTTCTTTTTTCCCACCTCCTGATATACTTTTTTTTCATTTTTGTTTAAGTCTATACGTGCATTGCGATGACATGATGTCGGTGTGATTACGTTCTTTCTTTACACATTTTCGCATACTTTTTTCCACCTTCTTCTTCTTCCTTTTTACATTTATTCTGCTTCGTCTGTCAGTTTAGAATAGAAAAGATCTTCGAATAAAATTCGAAGGATAAAAAAAAGCAAAAAATTCGCTCTTTCCCTCTTAAGAGTTTTTTTTCGTTTGCGCTTTTAAAATTTCCTTTTTCTCTATATCGAGTGCGTGCCACCGCGAATTTTGTTTACAGGTGGTCAGGTTCATGTTAAATCAGTGTCGATTAATCATTTTGGTCCGTCAATTTGTCTATCCTAACATCTATTAGGAAATTACGGTGTCTAGCCGGAGGGGGTCAGATTCGTTTTATCTTGTGTGCCAGATACGAAAACACGAAAAGCACTTGTGGGATTACATTTTATGGATCCGCCCCAATTTGTTTTATTACCGCGACATTCGTACGCGTGTAGAACAATTGATTTTACTCGATTGCGAACGACCACAGCAGATAAGTGGCGAGATGGAAAAGATCTATCTCCGTGTTTTAATAGAAAAAAAAATTGTCAACGATGTCGAACACAATCTAGGAACAATCCAGCAGTCGAGAAATGATGTATGAAACGAAAACGGAATATCCTTGGAATGGTTAAGGGAATGGACAAAGCCAAACCACGTGACCTGTAAACAGTTGCACTATGGGATGTCGCGGTTGATAGATGGCAGAAACAATCGTTTCGGCAAGAAAGCGTTCGATTGTAGACGTGCTACACTCGAAAGAAAAAAGCAAAAAAGAAGGATGCGTTGGCCACAAAGAGAAGACGTTTCCACATCTCTTGGGACGCCACCGCACTACCTCATGTAATAGGATTTTAGTTTAGAAATAAATTTCCTTATAAATAAGTTTGAAAATGTTTTATATCCACTGAATAGTCCTAATCTGAACGTTAGCCAACATCTGTTTCTTTGATACATTTTATCACCTTCATCCATAGATGTTTACTTTTCGCTGTTTTCACATCCTAGTCTCTAGTTGGATGTCCTCTCTTTTTTTTCTTCTTCTTTTTCTTCTTTTTTCTTATATATATATATATATATATATATATATTTCTACACTACTTAAAGTTTGTTATGTTTGATCTCAGCAAACAAAGACGAGACAAGTAATTAGAAGAGTTGAGCCGCTTATTAACTGTTTCATAAAAACAATAGACGACATCAAGTTATGCCGAAAGGCAAAACTTGTTGACAGATTTTCGACAGCAAATGAGTTGGCTCGTTTAAATTAAGTAATTCGTGCTTCTTATCTGTAGACTGAGTAATGAAAGAATTAAAGTGTGTTCTTTTCTGATATAAGAGGAGTGTCACTCTCACATAATAGCCGGCCTTAGTTCAACGCGTGTAAGTTGAAGATTACATCCATGAATTACGTTCCCGCTCCGTTTAAATTACCGGAACACATTACTCAGCTAGAAAGTGCTTAATGGATCCATTTTTCCCCCGCACGGGACAGTGTCCACTACGTCGTTAGCTAACTACGTGACAAATGCAATGGCCGGGAATGATAGATTGGACTAGTAGCGTAATTTAGTATGGCACAACCGCAAATGTTTGCTAGTCTGTAATAATTGGAGTTCAGGTGGGACCAAGTTTAACCAATGAAGTCTACCTCCAGTTACTGGTAACTTTAATTATTCTAGAATGGTGATTAACGGCTGCAGTAACCGGAGGTCGTTTCTAGAATGCAATCCAAACGATATCTGTAGATTCTAGAACTGAATGCATTATGAAATGACCTGTAGAATTTAAAATTCTCTATAATAGCGATTGAATTCTAGATTCTGAAATGTAGTTTCTACAACATTTAATGAAATATACAGTTGTAATTGATAAAGAATTGGCAAGAATCTGATCTGTAGTATTTAAATTCACTAGATGTTCTAGAACTAGAACATCTAGCGATTTTTTTTTCTTACCACCGCGAATTTGTTTACAGGTTCATGTTAAATCAGTGTCGATTAATCATTTTGGTCCGTCAATTTGTCTATCCTAACATCTATTAGGAAATTATGGTGTCAAGATTTATAGGTAATCTCCAATGCCAAGAAAAAACTTCTGTATATTCTGAATGTTATAGAATCTGAATTAACTGCAGATTTTAAATGATCTATAATCTGGATTAAACTGTTAATTTCTAGAATTAGTTAGGATATGAAATTGAACTGTTGATTTTAAAGTTTAATATGATATGAAATTAAATTGTTGGTTCTATAATTTACTAAGATGTGAAATTGAAATTATAAATTGTAGAATTCGTTAGGATATGAAATTGAACTGCAAATTCTAGAATTCGCTACGATGTGAATTGAACAGTAGATTCTAGACTGACTAGAATGTAAATAGAACTAGAGTTTTTTGTAATAAACTGATTCTTGGCCGACAAAAAACAGAATGGAAGTTTCATATCCTATACCAAGACGTGATGCTGACGATAAACAGAAAGGTTCTCAGACAGGATTGCTTGTATAAACTGTATCACGTTTCGTGCCACTATTCCGTCCTTCACTCTCTATATTGCTTTTAACATCAACTGAAATGGAAAAGACTACACAGTTGGGAAACATTATTAAGTGACGAAGGGGGAAAATATCAGATTTATGATTCCGAAAGTGATTCCATATTCAGGATTTGACTCCAATACACAAGTTGGATGCTAGCTGATGACACCGTTGAAGTTGTTACGTCAATCTATCGGATAATAAATGATCGTCGAGCTTGGCTGATGGAGTTATTTTTAGCCACTAGTGTCGTCAGTGTTGCTAGGATACCAACGAGTGATTGGACGAAAACGACGGTATCGCTGCTTTTTATTCTCTTTAATGCTCAACTGATTCAACAACAGACGTTAGAAATTCCTACCTCCGAACCTGATCTCATAAGAAATTTAAAAGCCGTACTAAAGGGAGGTTAAAGGTTTTTAGATGACACTTTCCGGCGTAACGACCTCATCCGTCAAGATCTGTTTCTCTCTTCTGCTTCTTGCAATCTAATACTAACGAGTCACACCATCTTCGAGAAGAACGTTAATTACTGAGCTACCTATTGATTGGGTAGATGAGACTATGACGTATCGTAGACACGCAAATGTTAGTTGCAGCCTGAAGGCGATGGATTTCCAATACGGGTGAGAGCAGTCTTGTTTGTTTGTCAAGCAAAAGAGCTGTTCAAACTCCCGACACTTGTCACTATTGCACCGGAAACATTATATCCAGATGTCACGCGTACTTCCTGTCACGACACGTGAAATGTTATGTTACCTACTGAATTTTATTGTTTGATTTTGATCAAAATTGAAAATTTTTCTTGTCATTTATTATATCTCAATGAACTGTTGTCAGATACGCATAACATTCGACTACACAATCCACATATAAGATGCATATATTTATATTAATTTACTCTTTAACTGTTGAGACCTTTTCAAATTAAATAACTAGAAACTAAAAAGGCGTTAAATGATCTTCTAGTTTTGTCGTTTTGCAGTTATAAATGTCAAAGCTTTTGTCGTTTGCAATTCTCGAAACTAATAAACGTCTGAAATGTCGGAGCGAGTTAAAAAGTAATAAATTTGGGAGAGTCGAAAATTGATGATTAATGAAAATTATCAAACTAGATGATAATCAGAGTGTAAAGTATATTGCCAAGCATTTATTCTGGGGCATTCGGCACCACATCTCAACAGTCGATTAACGGTAGGACAAAGACTATAACATTATGCTTTACAGTGTTAAATGCACCACAACACTAACCTATAATTTACTAACCTACTACATCCCCATTAGATGTAGTATAGCGGCACGACATTTCAATCCTGCATAAATTAAATTCCACACATCTACAGTCACGTTGTATCTGCCATAGTTTCTAGCAAGTTGCATTTAACAATCAATACTAACAGTAAGCGAAGGCAGGAATTTATAGCTTCGGATCGTTCACCGTGTATAGCCCGCATTACGCTCTTAACATTAAAACAAATGACGTTAACTTAGTTTAATTCTGTCACTTCGATGACAGATAATGTAGGACTTAACAAAATCTGTCTACTCGTATTTGGTCTAGCTTAAACTGGTCCAAAGCGTTGCTGTAACTGCTGATTTAGTATTTTATACGTTAACCATTTTGATAATGCTGCGTGTCAGTCGACGTTGCACGAGTATTTTCCTTTCAAAAATTTAGTAATTTTTTTCCCTCTTAACGGCATCAAAACTAAAAAAAAGCAACAAGTAAGAATCATAAAAATTACGAACAGAAAAGTAGTTCTATCAATTTTAAACTCTAGACTTAACAGCGCTGTTTCTTTAATTTGGCATCACTGACCTGTTTTTTTTCCCTCTCTTTCTACCACTTGAGTTTCTAAAATAGAAACAAATATTGGATAACATAAAGAAGCAATACGACAAAGAATTCCATCAATGGAAGCGGACCCAGTCATTACCAAGCACAAAAACCGTCGGAGCACAAAAAGCGATGCGACACTGAACCAGAACGAGTGTTTTTGTTATGGTTTTTACTAGAAGCCACTTTATACATATACGCCATAAATGCAGAGGTAAAGTCACTTAAAATGTAGCAGATCACGTGATGGCATAAACCGCAACTCGGTGACGAATCTCCTTTTAACTTGTACTAAACCGAGCAATAAGGGAATTTCGACGTTTTTTCCCCCATTCTGCTGTAATTTCAACCGTAAAAATGCAGTTAAAGTTAGTGGAAGCAGTATGTGGGATTACAACGAATTTACCCAGGGGCAACCGCTAATGGTAGAGCTTAAGGAAACTATTTATGTGACGTTCTCTCTTGATGACGCTGAAGAATAAAGCATTATCACAAACTAGTTGCTAAATATTAATAAGGGAGAAACGGACTTTATAAATATTAATTGACTTTTTTTTATGTATTAGCTAGTCGACTTCCATAAATAATATTCTGTTGGCCCATCTCTTTGTTTTTTTTTTTTTTCGTTGTTTGTATGCAGTTTCAGCCGAGATTAAATTTGAAAATAAAAACGGTTGTACCAGTTTGGATTACGCTCCCTACTTTTGTTTTAAATGTATTAACTTTGCATATTTTGTGTGTTTACGTTTTTATTCTGTATGGCGTTGAATTAATTTATACGATTTTAACCCAGAAATTTTTACTCTCTCTTGAAATTTAAATTTTTTCTTCGTATTAAAAAAAAAAAATATATATATATAGATATATAAAGAACAACTTTTTATTTTACTGTATTGCATTTTATGTTCTGTTTTTATTGTTTTTATCTTTATAGATGTTGTAAAACTTTTTGGCCGCCGTATTGTTTATTTATTGCTTTTTATGTGGTATCACCTGTGCAGTTCTTTTAGATTAGTTTGAGTGTAATTTTCGGAGAAATAAAAGTTACAATGCAGAAACTCATTCTCCTCATCTTAATACTGTACTAACCTGATGTACGGATGCTCTTTACATAAATTAAGCTCGTTACAGAAATGTCTCTTATAATGATCGATGAAATATTTATTTTTTTGCGAAAATCTACGCAGTATTCATGCACCGATACGACGATGCTAATAAGGACTAGCGTAAGACGTGTCTAAAAATAAAAAAAGAAACACTAAATCTCATCAAAAGAGCAATTTTTCAAATTTTACATTTTTACGTCATCGAAACGTATCAGTGACGCAATAATAAAAAATCAAAACAGACAACCGAAACAATTTTTAAACGGATTATTTTCGTTACAAACTTAATATTTTTGGGGACCATTTTTTTTTCTTTAATTTTTTACTAGAAATACAAATGTATATATATAAAAAAATTAAGAAGAAAAATTAATATAAAAGAATAGAAGCAGGTGGATGTGTCCAGAAGATGTTAGCAACGTTGAAGTGTAATAAGACCAGGCATTTCTGTCGACAACAAGCAGAGTCAAACAAAAGACCTGTCAGACTCTATGTGTTTCTCTGACTGAGTTTTCACGACATTTCCAATACGTCCAACACAGTCAATCCAGAGAAAAGATAAAACTGGTATATCATCTATAATATTTTCACATCTGTTAGAGACGTCTTAGAATAACATATATCCTATATATACAGAATCCATCAACGTCGTTCTTGTATAAAGAAAAAAAAGGGAAAAAAAAAAAACAGATTTTACTTATTTCTTGATAGGTAGATGTCTTTGTATAATCGTAATTCAGATCATGCACGTATTAATAATTAAAGTTGACAGGGAACGATAGCCATTACGGTTTTCAACTTTTCTATATAGCGCTTTTTACGAATCGCTTCATCAATTCTCGTTATGTCCTGTCTAGAAAAAAATGACAGGTGAGAGAGTTTTGTATTGCTTGTCTGCCATTTCTCTGACAGATTGTTATTTCTCTTAATTTACTATAAAAAGTAACAGATTTTAAAATAATAGTTAACGACGTTTATATATCTGTCTAAGATAGGAAAAGAAAAAAAATTCGTGTTTGAATTGACATTTCTGTGTGTCTACACCGTTTCGTGCCCGTAACGAACTCTTCGGAGACGTTTTACTTAAAAGGTTTTCATAAACGGGGGAGATTATTAAGAGTGATCTAACTTCGTTAGAAGCATCGAATGCGAAAAATCATATTTGACTTTCTACTGAATCTTTTGAATGTTAATTTATAGGAATTTTTTATTTTTTATTTTGCTTTCTAAAGCGAATTTTATAACATTAATCTGTGAAAACTAATTGAGATTGTTTATGGGAACTGTAGACTTACAAACAACTGGATAGGTTTTTGAATCAAACCACGACTCGCTGATTAAAAAAAAATAAGAAAAATGATGAGGTGAAGAAAAACAGAACTGAAAAATTGTTTAATTTAATTAAATAATATACCAAAATAGAAAAATCGTGTGTCCAACTAAGAAACAACATTTAATCTTATCAAACAGAACACTATTTTCGCTATTGAAAAGTTCCCCCTCTCGACATGTTCTTTATATTAGTCAATAAAAACGTGCTATATATATCTCTTAAATTAACTGAAACTCCTGATAAATTCACTTTAAAATGAGTCGATTTAGATTAGGTGAAACCGAATAATCAAAGCGATTACTGTTATATTTCACTGCTGCATTATTACGTCACAGTTCATTGTTACGTTATCTGCATATTCAAAACAATACTGTAATAAACCTCTATAAAAATTAAGTATATTACGTCATTACTCATTATTGCGTCATAAACCATTGTAGCATCGAAATATATTAATTAGAGCGTGTTACGTTATAAGAGAGAGAGAGAGAGAGAGAGAAACATTAAATTTATTTTCCCTCGATTCAGTTCTGGTTTAAATATTTTTCCTGCAACTTTAGTTGTTTGAGAAGACGGAAAATATTTATCGAAATTTATAAATATCTTAATTTATTTGTGTACAATCTTTTGTTCTTAATTTTGGTATCTCGAAGTATTGGGAATAATTATAAGCAGCTTTAATAACATAAAAACATTTTAATTAAATGAACATATAACAAACAAACAAGCAACACTGTAGTTAAATAAATAAATCATAGAAGTTAATTTGTTTATAGTAAATAGTTTATCTTCATAAACTTTAACGTATTTATAATTGGAATTTCCAGTTCCTTTGCCACCTTTATAGAGATAACGGAAATTTTCTACATGATTAAAGTTTACCGTTCAATATTTTCTTTCTTCTGATATTTGTTTACGGATGTTTCCTATCAATATTCTGTGGCATGATCTCTGTTCCTGAATACAGCAGAAATGCTATTTTAATGTTAATGCAGTAGTATTCTTGCATCTTATACGCTAGGAATATTCTACTCAAACACGAATTTTCTTTCTGGTTTTGTTTGTGTTTAAATTATCTTAATGGAAATTTCCCTACAACAAATTTTTATTCAAACTTTTATACTTCTCCAGTATCAATATAATAGATTGAAATGTATCAAAACAAAAATGTTATTTATTTTAATATTGTTTATTTCAAATTCTTTTTATTTTTTGTAATACTGTACATCTTTTTTTTTCTTTTTTCTTTTTTATTTTACCGTTGGATTCATGCAGAATGATCTACTTTTCAGCAATCTTATTACGCTGCAAAACCTTTCTTGCATGGTAGAAAACGCGATTTTTTCGTTCCCGAAACTGTACAATATATTATGCTGCACCGATAAGTTAAAAAAAATTAATTTATAAGAATATTACAACTAGAATTATCTTTCATCTAACGCTTGCAACTGATACGTAATGTCTTCTTCCTCCACGAAAAAAATCCTTATAGAAAGATAACAGATGTTTAAAAAAAACCTGCGAAGATTCGATTGATAAATTAAACAAGTTAGATATCCTCGAAGATAAAAGGTTAATTGAAGGTGCTGATTATGTTAATTTTCGGAAAGCAACACAATTAGCCCTCCAAATTAGCAGAAATTGTAGGAATTAGAACCAAACTCCTTAATATCTTCACGTTCACGGTTTGTATAAATTTACATTCGCTGTTCACCGGTTGGAACCGCATTATATAAATTATTATTAATCAACCTAAAAGAACGAAAAAAAAAAAAATGCGTGAAGGCGATTCATTAAACACGCCATTTTTCAACAGAAAAATCGAATTTTTGTTAAGTCCAAAAACTTACTAAATATTAATTGATTGCGGTTCAATAAAGGTTAAATTTTAATCGTTTTACCGCAAATTATGAAAAATGACGTTTCTTTTCTCCGTCATTAATATTTTTCAAGGTATTAATAGCAATCTCGCAACAATCGGAAAATATTCTGTTCGGTGCGAAGATAAAAAAAAAGGATAATAAAAATAATAATAATATGGCCTAGGTGAAAAAAATGGAAAGAAATTCCTAGTTTTGTAAATTTTTGATGCATTAAATTTAATTTTCATAACCCAATTATGTAGAATAAGGCCTTTTGTTCTAGAGTAGTAAGTGCGCGGTGCCGTCTGACTAAAGAGAGACGATCTTTGCTGGCGGCAGTCTGAAATTAGATAATGGGCACCTCTCCTTTCTTTTGTTTGCTTCTGCACACAGTTTCATGTTGTTGTTCTCTTATTTTCTCTCTCTTTTACTGTATTTACAGAATTTTTTCTAGCAAAATAGAGCCTCAAGTAGTTTCTCACGTCTTTTTATTTATCTAGATAAGTTCATTGACTCTGTCGACATGAGGGTAAAAAAAGATGAAATTCAAAAATGGTTGAATTTGATGAACAGGTGATGCCGAGCGTAATAGTCGTCCAATATCAAATGAAAACTCCCTCTTTTTCTTTTTTAACCTCCGTAACTGTCAAACGATGTCGCCCGAGGTGAGACAGTCCGTTGCTATGGAAACCTCCGTTTCGTAACGGAAAAATGTCTTACCTTGACAACACTGCAGCAATAAGTTGACAAATTGACTGCAACCTTTCGAACACTTTGACCAATCCATAAATCGAACGCAATAGTAAAGGTGCTTCCAATGGTGTATTTCGTCTCAAATTTGGTTTTTTAACGATTTTTTTTTATTATTATTTTCTTGTTTTCTTTCTTGCCTAAAAAATCGTCAGGTTAGAGTTCGAAAACATTCAATGCCTGAGGTTAACCGAGGCTTGTTTCTGTCGCAGGTCTCGTTTCCGGTTAATGCTTCGTAAACCGTGATTGACAAACCTTAACTTTTTCCTCCTCTTGGGGCACATCCCGGAATACTGTCATGTCCGAAATTACGATGCAGTGCCTGGTGGAGATCACGTGACTCCGCCACATACGTCCTGTATTGGCAATTACAATTTTTTATTTGTTTAAGAGAGAGAAAAAATTCGATTACCATAGCCAAATTCCAAATTTTGCGGTCTCCTAGAGTCGGTATATTGCCTAACAGCGCGAAATCGGGAAAGGAGTCGTGTTTTTGAATACACCGGGGATCGAAATCAATAGTGAGGAGTCCTGGCAGACATACGGATCGCCTTCATGCATCACATCTTGTCACAACCCCTGGGAATCGGGCTATCCCGTCCAACAAGGAGGTAGAGCTTACGTCTTTCCACAGAGGCCATCCAAATCAATACCCGAATACTATGTGATCTTAGGAGCTTTCATCTCATTCTGCCCACTTTGACATAACTTAATACATAGAATAAGAAAGTTGCCTTCACCTAGTCGATGAAAATGGAGTAAGTATGCCTATAAGAGTACACGTAGGAGAATGCTACAATACCAAAGATGGATACACTTAAATAAATAGAGGTCCTTATTATATATATATTTTTTCTTTTCCTTATTTTTATGTGAGTAGCACTATAGAAAAGGACCTTATCGAGTAAGATACAGTTACATTTTCTCTTTTATGTGTCGAGCCAGTTTTATGTTTGATATTTTAGATGCAGCAAAGCTTTTCTTCCCTTCGATTGTCGAGTATTTCCTCCCATTGGGATGATACATTTTCCAAGAAAACCATGATAAAAGATATCTGACCGTAAATGTCGACGCTAATCAGCTTGCGTTTATTGACGAAAAGTTTGGCAATTCTGTTTCAGACCTTAAATAGTTGAAGCGTAATTTAGGTAAGTGTTTAATTATACGTAATGAACCAACAAACGTAATTATGAAGCATAATGAACTAGCCGGCAAGTTGTTGGATGACATTTCAGACAATTGAATCAACCTCCGTTACTTATCCAACAACCAATCATCACTCATTTTTCAAGCTAATTACCAATTATGATATTACCTGCTACTTAAAAGGCAACCAGCTTAGTTGTAAGGTACTAAAATCATAGCACTTTCACGCAAATTAAGAAACCGCACCACAAAAGTCATTATAGTTCACTCGTCGGTGGGATATTTCGGTTCAAATTTGGCAGACGAATTCGAATTTAAATAGTTGACATACTTATAAAGTTTCATTAAAATCAGCTTAATCGTTCTAGAATTATTTAAAACTTAAATTATCAAGTAAAGAAATAATAGGTTATTGTTACGTCATCGAATATTTTGCACTGTAAGTTATTGTTACGTCGTATATCCTTGTAGTTGCGAACTGTTTCGACCAATAAGAGAGTGTGAACTACCAGCATTTGTTCCATTAATAATAATGTATGGATTAAATCGTGCAAGCACATAGATAACTAGACACGAAATACATTATTCAATTCCATTATCATAAGTAATACTAATATTATTCATTAAATAAAAATTGTTTTCTGTACGATATGTTAAGAAAAGGATACGCTCGCAGATATATGTCAAATATATATGTGCAAATTGGAATTCGAAAGAGTTTGATCTCTAATATTTCAACAAAATCGCAATAAATACTATGAGTTATTTTATAAAGTGTCGTTCGGGCAACGGTCAGACAAACAAACAGCTATCTATAAACTATATATTATAATGCTAGAGTAGAAGTGGCAAACTTACTAAATAAAAGGAAAACAACAGGTTGGCGAACAAAGATGCTTGCTGAATGCCACTGGCAAGCAAAATAGAGGAAACGTTTTCTTCTTTTCCTTCCTTTGTGTGCGCGTTTTACCGATTTTTGTTTGAAAAATTCTATTCTTATTTCCTTGTCTACATAAATATGTATTGTTTTCCTATGATATATATATATAAGAATGTGAAGCAAGGCTTTTGAAAAATTTAATCATATTATTATTAATGTATGGAAGTTTAAATAGAATTGTTTCGTTCCCCGCACACACATATATATATGAAAATACTTATATATATGTGTGTGTGGAAAGGGGAGTATTTTTTTTTTCCTATTAAATTTAAAATTGAGGAAAAAAATAATAATTTCTATTTTTCGTGTTTTATATAAACATTTTCTCGAAAATATTATGGTTCCGGCGTGCTGATGGGATTACATCGCAAAGTAAAGTGATGCATTAATCATACATAAAAAAACATTTATAGGTCTAATAACGTCGATAATAAGTTCGTTTGCTACATGTGATAATTGCATTTCCTTCTAGAGGAATAGTTCTTTGGAAGCTACAGATGTTTTTTATACACCAATTAGAAGGATTTTCGAGCGAGTTTAACGATTGTAGAAATGTAATAATGAGTCCTGCTGCTGAAAGAAAAATAAGAGAAGAAGAAACAAATATAGAAAACGTGAAAAGTTTTTAATAATTTAATCAAACTCGATACCCGTTAAGAATTGTAAGCAAAATAAAAATAAATTTTTTAATTGTTTTTAAGTAATAATTAAATAAACATAATTATTATCGTTATTCGCAACGATAATTTTTTTCGTTGATTAAAAATTAAGCGCAAATTATTATTGACAGAAATTTAAGTTTTTGTGGTTATTAAATATAATAATTATATTTTTTATGTGTCTAAAAAAATTATCAGAAAGTTTGGTATAAATAATTCGGAAAGTTTAAAGTCGGAAAAAAATTGTCTGGGTAAAGGACGAAGAATGAAGTCAATTTAAATTGAAAGGTTTCTGGATAGGCATTATATTTTTATGAATATTCAAACATAATAATAACGAAAATCCGGTTAGATTCAGATTTGGTACACACGGTTAAAGTTATTGATTGATTTTTGCTTAAAATAGATTGAGTAATCAATAAAGCCTATTTGGCCGATTGATTTTTCTTCTAAACATTATTCCAACTTTAGTATACATTTGTTTCAATTCTCATGAAATAATAACGTTAGGCAGTCGGTTTACATCAATTTTATTATTTTTATTTTTTTACTCTTTTTTATTTGTTATTATTATTATTTATTTTTTAATCGAAACGACAGTTTGCTTTGTTGTTATTTTTTTTTACTTCCAGTAACTTAGCTAAATTATAAAAAATTGTCGTTGATGTTTGGGTTTATTTTTAGGATTTTTTTTCCTTTCTCTCTGCATAAACTTTTCCTTTATGCGATTTTACAAAAAGTGAGGAACACAAAGTAAGAAAATATTAAATCGATAATGTAAGCAGATTTTATTGAGAGTTCAAAAAATATATTTTTTAAGTTTAGAATTTAATCATTTCTGCAAAGAATGAACTTAAGCATCTAACCATGAGTTTTTAAACGGTTGTTATTTATTTAATAATTTTATTCACTGTTTGTATTAAGAATTTTTTTATTTTATTTTATTTTAAATTCGCTAAGACAAGATCTATCTTACTCGTTCGGCGATGGCTGCGATAAACAGTAGTTACCAACAATAAAATAATTTATAAACTGAACATGTTAAAATTATTCACTTATAGATAAAAAAATCCACCTTCAAGTAAATTTTTTAGCCATTTTTACAACCGGAAAATCAGTTTTCTTAACAGAATTTTAAGATGTTTAGCATGTAGTCATAAAATCTTATTTTTCGATTTAATAAAACTTCAAATTTCAAACTCATACGTTGCTGAAATAGATAACAATGTATACAAGTAATTTACTCAAAAATCGAAACAAAGAATCTATTAATTTGGTTGTATATGCTCCTTTGCTCGTTCATTCATGAAAAACGTTTTTTTTTTTTTATTGATGCAAAAGAAGCCAAGAGAAGTGACGTTTAAAATATTGCAAAGTTTAATTTTTAAATTTTATCCGAATATTAAATCAGAAACGAAACAGTTTTATTATAGATTACATCAAAATCTTGTAAAATATATTTATTTTTCTTCCGAAATGAAGCGTTTTCTACGAGAATTTTATTATGGATGGGAATGTATAATAAGTACTAAATGACATGCGACAGTTAGAAAAGGAAAAAAAAAATTTTAATATTGATTTCAGTTTTAGTAAACAATGTTTTCTCCGATTTAAATAAGCATTTGTCTTTTTTTTAATAACCTATAACAGATTTAAAAATACGAAGACAATTCATTACTTTTAAAGTATAAAAAGACATCGATAATTTAACAAGAAAATCGATCAGAGAGAAAATATAGAATGGAAAAAAAAAATGACAAAATTGATTTATGTTTATACGTTTATATTAATAACTAAGGTCAACAAACGTAAATAATTGAAAATAAGAAAGAAATAATAGAAATGTCAGGAACATTAATCAACAGCAACGTGTTCGTTTATAACAACAATCAAGGGGGAGATTGCCGATGCTAGTTATTGACATTGTTATGACGTAGGGTAGTAGACAACAACCAAATTTCATTTTAAATTATTTTTAAAAATTTAAATATTTTCTGAAATTTTTTTTATTCTAAAACACTCGAAAGTGTATAATTTACATTAAAAAAAATTTGTAATAAAGAGAAAGAGAGAGCGAACAAGAGAGGTAATCCTAACAACTTCATTTATCGTTAAAAGTATTTTCGGGAATAATAGCTGTAAGAATCTCTCAAACAGTAGTTTATATATTCCATAAATAAATCAGTTTTATTAGTTTCCTTTAGAGTAAAGCTGAAAATAAATTTTTATGGTAGGTTTCTGCATGTATCACCATTACAGAATTTTCGCAATTCCCTTAAGATGTTAAAGTCTAGGATAGACTATACACAGATTTCGACTGATCTAATATGTAAAAAAATTTTTTTATTTATTATCAAATGTAAAATGTCTATGTATGTATTGTACCGAAAATTCAAACTGGTCCTTACAAAACAGGAAAAAATATTTATATATATATATAGAATCAGAATGAGATTTAATGCATATTTTAGTAAAGGGAAAAGAAAGGAAGGAAGCAGAAGACGTTTATTTTCACCAACAAGACGTTCGATGTTTATAAGATTCCTGGAGATATATTTAGTGGCAATAAGTGTCAGAATAGTAATTCCACTTAAGATTGCCACTAGCAGAATAGATTTACCTTTATCTTAAGTGGAAAGTTGATTCTTTTTTTCCCCTACCCTAAACATCAAATATTAATAAGCTTTTATTTTATAGTTTTATTTGTTTACTTCGACTTCTACTAAATTAAAGTTTTGGTAATGAATTTTTCAAGAGAAATTAAATAGGTCAAGTACTATCCTGGCATTAAATTTAGTTTAAAGTTTGTCGAACCGTAATGTCACATCAGTAATTAGTCTGATGATACTTGGTAGGAGGTTAAAATACTAAAGAGTGTTTTGACGTTTAATTCGATACGAATGGCTAATTTAAGAACAAGCATATCGAAGATCTACAGCTGTTTGCGAAGATACGAAAAGAGAAAAATGTTTCCTATTGGTATAAAATGTTTAAATTCGAATAAACCAATTAGGATTAAGCGTTTCTTTCTATAGATAAATTTAAATTTAAAGTGATGTTCCTTATTGGTGAATTTAAATTTGAATAGACTAATGAACGTTACGAAACAGATATAAATGCATTCCATTGCTGAATTTAAATTTAGATTAAACGGTTAAGTTCCATCTATTGGTTAGTTTAAATTTGAATAAAGAAAGGATCTAATGAGACTATTTATCGAAGGATTTCCTTCATTTGAAAATTATAAAAAAAGGACAAAGGGAGTTTAATTTAACGAATTTCTCACAGTTTAATAAAACTAATTGTAAAAAGCGAACATCAAAATCGCATTTAGACGGATGCTATTTATTTGCAAGTTTTGTTGAGCATTGTTAAAATAGGAAGCAAAAAGAGTCGTTAATCTCTAAATCAATGAAGCTGAATATTAAGAAGCAATACTTTCCAACCAGATAATAATTAACTGGTTCATCTCATTCAGGCTAGCCAAGAATAATTCGTGGAGTCTATTGTCTTCTGTCACGCTTTCGGTTCCTGTATTAACGACAATAATTTTCGACCTACTTCGTTCATTAACGTGATAATCGATAGAGCAATGTAATGTTACCAAGGTAACAGATTGTCAAATGAAAACCAACGCTCCATTTGTTTAGAAGTTTCTCATTTGGGGAAGCATGCATCAAAGATTGTTGATTTTTGAATTAATCGATACTTTCCAATGCCCCAGCCTTGATTACAAATGACAAAATCACTCGCTTATCAGTTTTATGCATGAATAGCCCGAAATTTTGACGAAATGATAAATGTAGCCAACAAACTTTTTAAAAACGTAATTTTTTTTTCTATTTTTTAATCTTAAAAGTTTTCGGGAACATCTGATATCGACTGCAAGTTTTGATAACTTTTTTGGATACGTGTTGGAAATCAGGATGAATTGACTTTGCATTTTCCCATTCTGCCATGCGATTTTTAATTAGTTAAGAACCGCAAAATTATCCAGATTTTATTATTTATATACGATTTATTTAATCTTTTATTTTAGTCATCGAAAAATTGCAAGTTTTTGCATGTTTTTAAGTTTAATTGCGGTACTCCGTGCAATTTATATTCTACAAGTTGTTCTTTATAATTTGAGTAGAGAACAGGTAAAATAATCTGGTACATTTTTAAAGAAAACGTGAAAATCCTAACTTCACTACTTTAAAAGAAAGGGAGATCTAGGAATTTGCATTTTTACGACTGTCAATGCATGCATATCACGTAAGGTTTTCTCTTTTCGGTAAGGAAAAAAAATAACTCCATTCCTATAGAAAACAAAGGATATAGTAACCGAAGAAAAACTTCGACTAAACAAGAATTGTATAGTCAAACCCCAAGACAAGACCGGTTGCCAGCAACATCCAGAAAAAAATAAAAAAATTCCACTTTTTATATTCTCTCTGTTTTGACTCCTATACTGTCAAAAGCAGAATCCACTTTTATTCTTTCTAGAGAAGTTGAGTTTTTGAATAAAATGTAATGTTGATATTTTAATCTTTTTATTTATTTTTACAATTTTCGAAAACGGTAAAAAACACTCAAATGCGGATTTAGAATTCATTCATTCTGCAGAATTTTATTATTATTATTATTTATTATTATTTTTTTAATGTAAGTTCTATAAACTTTATTTTGAGTAAACGAGAACATCATTATGCCTTATCGTTTATTGAATTTTTGTAGCTTGTTGGGCATTTTTAGAGTGGTCACTTAATACAATCGATCGGGTTATTACCGTAATAAACGAAAAAAAAGAAAAAAAAAATTCGCATTCGGATCTGTAATCAATAAAACATGGGAGATCGAACGGAGAAGGTAAAAACTAATGACTCGAATCTAGCTAAATCCACGTTAATCTTCGCTAATTTTCTGGAGCCTTAATCCCGATGAACCCGGATAAAACAATAGTTCTAAAAGTTTCCACTGGGATAAATCCAGCGCTAAAATCGCAGACACGCAATGGCAATTACAAAGACGCAAAGTTTTGATAAATTTTTAGATTCAGTCATTTCTCAAACGTCATCCACTTCACGTAGGCCAACAAATCACGGAGAAGTAAGGACAGGTTATTATCTTGGAAAGTCGCAATGTCGCAGACTGGGCTAAATCACTCAAGTCGAGTCCACTATTTACAGGTTTAATATTAGTTTCATCTCAACCCCGAGTTACTTAACTACCCCATTCATCTCTCTTCCAAGTTATTATGCAAAGTCGGTTCCGACTTCTTAACTTCCATTAAAAAATTCCCTTTTTTCGAAAAATAACAATAATAAATTATACGTGAAAGATTTAAACGCTCCGTTAATTATTGCCATTATCAACAATTATACTTATATTAACATCCCTGTATTGCATACCAACAATTAGCAAATTCCTCGAATGAAGACTTCAGTAGAAACTAACCAATGATTTGCGGACGAGGTATTAAGATAAATTAGCTAATGTTGAGTTGGAACCAATTTTAAGCGGATTAAACGAACTATCCTTGGCAGCTGAGAAAACAACTCGAGCTGCATATTCAATGTTGTTGCCTTTTCAACGCATTACTCACTCGACGCTTGACACTTATCTAAATTACTCCTTAACTAAAAAAAAATACACTTCATCGCTAGTTATATTAATTAATTTTCTATTAAAATTATTAACAATTAATTATAACTTGTGTAAAGTTCATTTTTTAACCCATTCCTATATTCCTCTTAGCACTTTCCGGCTGGAAAGATTCTATGAACAAAAAAAATCATTCTTATATTGCGCATTGTTACGTCACAAGAAATAATTTCGTAATAGATTATTATCAGCCATCATTGTTGAATACAATTATTATTACGCCAGCATTGTCAGTTATGTCTTAGCTATATGTCAGAATTGTTAGATATTTTACTATTATTTACGTCAGTATCGTTGGATATGTAATCATTATTACGACAGCATTGTTAGATGTATTTGATTATTATTGTGTCAGTATTGTTGGATTGATTTAACTATTATTACATAAAATATTTTCTTATTTCTTTTTTATCTTCTCGAAATTTAAAATATTATTACGTGTAGTAAACTTGAAATATTAGCTAATTTTACTTTGTTAATTTGACATTCTCGAAACCATTTAACGCTCTGTTACGCTTATATTGTATAGATAGATCCCATGTGACTATATCCAATCTGTATCTAGATACATGCATTTCGCAACTTTGTTAAAATCATACAATGTTTTAGTTTTCAATTACATTCTGGTAACACTCAAATTATTATTGTTTAAACTAAAATTCGTGTAATTTTAGAGCCGTTATACAGAAATTAACTAATTACGAACGGTGGTAGATAGTAAGACGATAGAGTAGAAATCAATATTAAGGCTAAGGGCTATATAATATATTTAAATGATTATCTCGCTTTATACTGTAACTTTAACGGTATTTTAATATTATTATCTGGATTTTTTTTGCCGTTGTTAACTGGGAAACTGCTTTTTGTTTCGGTTAATTTGTGGATTAATTATTCATTAAAGCAGATTGTAAATTCTACATCTACAAAGATTTAATTATCTGTTGCATCCGGATCATTTTCTCTTTATTATTTTTTTTCTTTCCTCTTTGTTTTCGGATTCTTTAGAGAAAGAAATTTAATTAAGAAATATTTGATTTATGTAGCTCTACATATTAAAAAATTTATATGTAATAAATCGATTTATATGCAGTTTTAAAAATTCATAAAAATTATTGTAACAGAGAATATTGCCATTGTATTTTATGCGTTGCGGGTCATCATCTTCTCTTTGTTAAAAGATCGAAACTACTGAAGTGATTTGCATAAAAATTTTTGCATATCCTGCGGGAATGCTACCAACTTTCGAATTTAAAAAAATTATCCCCATGGATCAAATTTAAATAAATTTATCAGCAGGAACAACTGAAGCAAACCGAGCGCATCACGATTTATGTTTGTATGTTTCTATATCGGGTAATTTTGCTACCAATGTACAAATTTTGCATAAAATTGAATTAAGCGCATTTCTTATTCCGCACACGCCATATAATTCATCTCCATTCTTAAAATTTTTACTTTTGTAGATGTCTAATAAACAGAAACAGATACAATAAAACAAAAACGTGATTTATCGCTCCAATAACGCTCGCTAACATTGCACACCTCGGTTTTTGTGCGTTAACTACATATTGCATCAGAGAAAATTTACTCAACGTTTCGACACGTAAGCCATATCATTGACGATTTAAGCAAGAAAACGATATTTTTTTTTATTCGAGTTATTCAATAAATGCAAAAAACGACAATATAAAATAATGGAGAAAGAAGGAAGAATTCAGTTAAGCCAACCGAATTTAGACCAATATTGATAGGCTCCATTCGATTAAATCGCGAAATGGAGAAGATGAAAAACATTTAACTGATTTTCTTTTCTTGTATTCTTTTATAAATCTATTTCTGTTAGAGGTCGTTAAGCTGTAGCTACTAGATTTTCAATTATTTCTTCTCTCAACCTTTCTGTTGAACTAATTAAGTAGGATTTAAAGTACCGTCCGACATTCTCCCTGCGTTCATTTTTTTTTCTTCTTTCCCCTCAGCATTCTCCGTCCTTCTTGTAGGAATTCTGTGTTAATCCATCCTGCGTGAATGTCTCCTGTAGGAAATAATAACTCGTGAGCTAGCAATTACGCGTTGTTCGTTGTTTTTCTGTATTTGTTAAATAATGCGACGGAGGAGGAATTATCTTGTTTTTCACACGAAATAATGTTCACAGTTCAAAATCGTTCATTTGATTTGATTTAAAAATTCTTTTCGAATCTATTCTAATCAAATTAATTCCCTTTAATCAGAAAGAAAACTTTTACAGTGTTATTCTTTCGCTAACTTATTAATTAATCACGAAACCGATTGAATTCATTTTCTACATCTCCAAAATTAAATTCGCCTTGCTGGTTACGTCACAAATAGAATTATAACGTGATCGATTCACTAAAGACACGAAAATTATCTTACAGAAAATTATCCGTAATGTAACATATTCATCACGATTAAACTTAATAATCTTTTTTTTTATCATCATTATTTTGTGACCAAGAAGTGAAAATCGCAAGGAAGGAAAAAAAAAGTTTTATTGCTGCGGAATTAGAAAATTGGTGAATAATGCGATGCTGCTGCTGCTCCTGCTTTGAGGAGGATGAAAAAAAAAATTTATGAAGCAATGTTTTGCTTTCTACGCGCTGGAAACAAAATACGGCGTATAAAAATATACAGAGGAAAGGTTTTTGTCACGCAGAGTTAACGGGTATAATATACACAGACCAAAATAAATTCGACTTTTGGCAGTATTTCAATATAAATAGTGTGGAAGCATCGGAAGTTTTGTCTGCAGGCTGCTTCTTTGGATGGAGACCGCAACTATACGAAAATATGGCGGAAACGGAAAACATTTTGAAGACGAAAAGAAAAAAAATAAAAAAAAGAGGAGGAGATAACTCGAGTTTGTTTCTTTTGTTGCCGGAACATCCGTCTTGACCAAAGCCTCACCGATTGACGGCAGATGATGACTGGGTCGAGAATGTTTTTCTGTTCTTTCAGATAGGTCCTGGGTCGTTAAAAGGAGATTCCATCAAATCTCGACTTGTGTATCGAACGCAGCCAGAGTAATATGAGAGAATCAACACCGCATTAGCATTTTTATTAATCCTGTGTTTATATTAAACTGCGTGTCAATCGTTTGTAGCTGCTCCCTTGTTTTTTCCCCTCTTTCATTTTTTTTTTCTATCTTGCAAACAATAAATTTCGGAAAAGACATTCGCTGATTACGTGAAAGGACACGGTAATAATCAACGTGAGCTGCTGAAGTGGATTATTTGAAATTTTACACCATAAAACAACTAAATTAGCAGCGAATAGAAGCAGACTCCCAAGAGATTTTGGCAGAACCGTGTAAGGTAAATAGGGCTCTTTACGAGACTTAAGCTATATTAATTGCTCTAACAGACCTTTCTCTTTTTGTTTGCACACACGTCGGTATTAAATATGAGTCGAGCAAATTGTTCTTCTGCTCTCATAATGTGTAAATTTTAAAAAATCGTTATCATATTTTTTTCCTTCTCTTCTATTTTTTAAAGAAATAACTCGATGAAGAACTTATTTATTCTTCAGATAATTAGAAATATGAAAGGAGAATCGATATTAAAAATAATAATAAATATCGAGTTAATTGCATAAAAACAATTTTAATTCCTAAGATAATTCGAAAAGATTTGAGAGAGAAAATATATATATTTTTTTGAAATGTAAAAAAAAAAGAAAAGAAATCTTTACTTTAAATGCAAATAAACACAAACAAGAATATTTTTTTTTTAATCTCAGTTAATTCTCTAGTGGTTTCTCCAATTCTTTTTGCAGATTAAAAACATTTTCGTTTCATTTTCGACCCTTCGCTTTTGCGTTTTTATAAAATTCCCTTTCGGTCCATAGTTAAAATGTATTAAGTGGCCGCAAATTAAACAGAAATTTATCCATTTGACTGTTTAGTTAATCGATATAATTACGGATTCGTTTCTCAAAAACAAAAGCTTTTCTTTTTTTTTTTTTTTTCCTTTTTTCCTGTCTACTGTTGACTGAATAAACAAGTCAAAGTGTTTTCTACGCCTTCGTTTTCTATCCCACTGCACTTGTTAACAAGAATAGCAGTAAACGTTAGAAAATTCAGGCTTGGGGCGAAAATGCTTCTCGGTATTCAGTATCCGACCAGAGTTTGCTTCGCACAACCCATGTTTATATAACTATTTAAAGTGATTTACGTCAGAAAGCGTCACATTTTACAATCACCTATGGTCCGAGTTGACATTTATACTCGCTAGACTGACATAGGAGCAGCCATCTTCTCAGCGTGTTCAATCATCGACATCGATCTCGACCGTTATCCACAAGAATGGTTTTGTGGTTGCTAATGTATTTTTACTATACTGCTCATGTACTAGAGAATTGCACGTAGCTAGGCATTACTTATCTCGCATAAGATGATGCGCTTCTTCTATCGTCACAGATTACATCTAAAAGATTATTTTACTCTTCCAGTAAAAAAATAATAATAAAATAAAAAACTGTTCAGGAAACTCGTTCTTACTGTTTTCATTTATATTTGGCAATAAAATATTATCATATGCTATATAAACTGGAATTAATGCGGTCGTTACCGATAACTAGATTGTTTAATAGCTACAGTTTAATTTTTAATAGGAACAGCATTTTCTTATAACTACAATGTAGATAAGTTTTCCAGTTTAAAAAAAAAATTTAATTGATAATAAAACGGATATTATCGTTACAGATCAATAATTTTCTAATTTTCAACGTTCTTTTTTTAATTATGGAGAAAAAGTTTAGCAGAGTAATTTTTGACTCGAGTTGCGAAAATTTGGTAAACTAAAAAGTAAAAAAAAAAAATGCGCAAGTAAAATTTTTATACGTTTAAAAAGTATTAAAATAATGATATTCGAACTTTGATGTATAGATATGTCAAAACGATTTCAATAAAAATGCAAAGAAAAATCTGTAAAAAGTCAAAAAAGGAAAGATTGGAAAATAACAAATGTATGTTGTTTTTTTTATTATTATTCTTTTTTTTAAATAAAATATACAGTTTTGCAGTTGATAAATGAGAAAGAATAAAAAAGGAAAACTCTTCCGTATTTTATAAAATTGTTATTTAAATTGATGAATGGAATAAATGCGTTTTTTTTTTCTTTTTTTTTCCGTACGCGTATGACATATCAGAAAGTATCTTGTTTCAGCTACCGACGTACATAAGAATAGTACAATCACGCAGCAGAAATTTTAGCTTACCGAGAGCTGCATTCTCCAACAACAACATTGCCAATGTTGCCTTTAGCGGCAGGAAATAGGAACGATTGATCGATCAATAGATCAATATCCTCGAAGAGAAAGCGAGAGTTTGGATTTCTCTCAGAAACCTATGTTTAGCCAGATGCATTTCGACAATTATCATTGGCAATTTTAGCAATTAGATCAATTCGGGAAGGATCGAATAAATCGAAAATAAATGTTGCAAAAAAAAGGAAACAAGACAGAATCGGGTGCAAAAAAAGGATAAAACGGCGGAAGCGAGGGAAAAAAAATAGACACAGCTCGTCCCTCGGGACTGCTCATAAATAGGATGTGCATAAAAGAATGCGAGTTTTCAGACATTCTCCACGCGGTCATGACACTACAGGGAGCATCGCTGACGCCTACATCAATCGTTATCTGAGTTCTAGACTATTGGATGGGCCGAGTCAATGACTTCGCAAGACGTGTAAGAGGAACAAATCAGTACACACCATTCTTAACTTATTATATAAAGAACTTCCTCCACGTCAAAAATTGGACGACAGGAAATCCGTAACGCGTCCTCACGCGTTAAAAAGTCGAAAGGGAAGATTACTATGAGCGAACTGTAGTTACTGATGTGTGAAATATAGATTCTTCTACCTAAAGTAATAAAGTTGTGTCATATTGGTGACAAGAAATCGATAGTATTAATGTACGATTACTTTCGGCCCTTCTCCGCATTATCTAGTCGCAATTCTAGTTTAATTACACGATGGAGAATGTAATACCCTTGATTGCACATCGACGCACTTTACAGGATCCTGTTACACTGCAATAGCTACATCTGGCTTCTTCTTACATGCTCTCTGCCATCTTTTCTCGTTACTCTTCCTTTTGTCATATCGCCACAATTTCTGCCGTGTTTCACTCACCACTTCCAAATGATGATTGCATGGGCACATTTCCCAACTGTCCATTTTGGCCTAGGTTTAATTGATGATCTGTCGCTCCATTGACACGTGGTTCCAGCCGCTAAATATCCAAATTTTCTGCGCGCCATCAGACCTATAGATTACTACCAACTTAAGAATGCCATCAGCGTTATCCTTCGCAACTCGTTGCCCAAGTCACCGTAAGTAATTAAGATTCAAATTTATGAAACTTCATGTTGATTTGGTAATATAATTTTTTTTTTTTATACAAGAAAGCGAAATTTTGGACCATTTTCTAAATGTTCTAAAATCGACATCTGCCATGTTTTCAAACCATTACCTTTCTATGAATGAAATTATTTGGAAAATTTGCATATAATTTAATCAATGCGTTGTCCTGCAGTTTGTTGAAATGAAAGAATAGAAAAATTTAAATTATTAAATATATTTTTTTATTTTACTTCTTTTTACAAAAAAAAAAATAATATTGAATTCTTTCGGTCAATTAAATATTAAATAAATCAAAGTTTTATATTGTCTTATTTTCGATTTTCCAATTTTTTTTCTTCTTCTTAATACATAATTTTAGAAATATAATCAAATAACCGCGCACACAAAAATGAAAATTTTAATACTAATAAATTAGATTGTCTTCATATTATGTCGCTAGACAGAACGTAAAAACATTTTAAAATATTTTTCTGATTAATGTACAAAAGAATAAAATTCATTTATTCAAAATTATTTAATATTAAATCGGACAAAAAAAAATCTGTGCGTATTAAATAGGGGAAAAAATTTTTTTAACTGTTTATAATTTATTCTCTCGTGAAAAATGATTACTTTCAGGTAGTCGTACGTTGTTAATAATAATAAAAAAATTATTAATATAAAGTGAAGTGTAACACCAGTTGTAATATCCAAAAAAAGTTTTCTGGTTATATTTAATTATCATCTACTAAACAGAAACATCTGCCAAATAATTTCTTATATAATTATCACGTTTTAAAAGGATCTTATTTTGCATCTAGCTCCTCCTTTTACACGTCTCGTAACATATTAAATTAATCAGCAGAGTTTTTGGCAAAAATAACTTCTAAGCATTTTCTCGCTCAGATTGTGATTTACATCAAGTGGAAATTTAATGAAATCTGCCGACTAAAAGAAACATTGCTTCTTCCATCAATTAAACATGACTAGAGTTTACAGAGTAGAAGCAATATTGACACAAGTACTACAGACCTATGTGTAATTACGGTTTTTGATGGGATGGGGATCAGTCCTCACCTTCCAACGCTCATACAGAACTGTCACAGAAAGAATATTAAATTTGTTGCCTATTTACTGTTATTATATGTGTATAAATATATTTCTTCTTATCTTCTTGCAGGAAATACAGATCTCGGAAGTATAGGAGAAAGATTTTCTCTGGCCGACATAATTAAAGATGATTTCACTCCCAGATCATTCAACGGCACTTGGGTGCCGGGTAAGTTTATTTCTTAAATTTATCGCTGTTTCTTTATACATTTTTTTTTTTGTTGTTGTAAGACACGATAGAATCCAGAAAAGCAAATTTTAAAAGAAAAAATATTTCTACTCACTCTACAAGCGAAGCGATCTGGTAATTTTTATAGATTTTCGGTTTTAGTAATGGCGGCTCGCTGGCGGACGTGGCGACCTCACGCCAAAAACGAAAAATATCTTTAAAATATTTTAAAATTGGTAAACGTCAAATAGATTTTATAAAGGCAGAGGTTTTAGATGGATTCATAAATCATTTTGCATGGTCGAACATGTATTAAAGAGCGTGTAGAACATTAAGCTATCAACAGAGAGATTGAGTTATGTTTCCGAGATATTTATCCGATTGTTAGGGAAAAAGAGAGTTAAATGGCTCCGATCCCATAAAACTGCTTCAGTTATATATATATATATAGGAAATCGTAGCTTTTCTATCAATATAATCGCCGTATTGGATAACATTAGAAAGTGTATTGCACTTTACCGTTTTGGAGTTTGAATTACACCAATTTAGTTAACCACTTTTAAGTTATAACCGGTTGAAGGGTTTTGTGTTTCTATCCTTTGCCAATGTTTAATGCATCCGAAAGCATTCATCGACTGACCCTTGATGTGACAGTTACTTTAATCCATCTAGATTTGGTGCAGTTATCTCGTGTGTCCAGATCTGAAGTTTAATGAATTAATTTTCTACCGTTTCGCGCTGCTGTAAAATATTTTATACTCTAGCAATTAAGTAGTTTGCGATTAAGTTGCAAATCGTTCGCTACATTCGATACTTTAATTGCATTAAACTGCAGAGAAAATTGCTATTATCTGCATAAATTAGTCAAAGTTTGATTAAAAGATGAGCATATAACGTTTTTATTCAATTAACTTAGACGAGTTTTAAATTTGGGGATTAGCCGAGGATTTTCTCTTATTGCAATTCCATTTTGTGACTTGCAGCGAAAATATTTTTTTTTTTTTTTCTTCTCTTGATTAAAAATATATGATTAAAGTTGTTGAAGCCTTTAAAATTATGCTCACGGTTAAAGAAGCCATAAATGGATAGATTTATAATTTAGTTTTTCTAGTGGAAGTCGTGTATGGCGAGTAAACATAGGGGGGAAAAAACCCCTTTGCAGTCCTGTTGTTCGTATTTAAAGATTTTCTAATGTTATAAAGATCAGTTAAACCGCATATTACTAAATTCTTTTATCTAACTAGCTACATTAAAACGTGACTCAAAAAGATCAATGATAAAAAAATTGGGAGTAAAAAATTATTTTCTTGTTAAGAAAGGCATCTCAACTGTCACGATGAGGGAAAAAAATTGCAAATTAAATCTCATTTACTGCTAACTATCAACATTAAATAAAATTTAGCGCATGGTTTGGTGTAGAAGCACTCTCTCTTGATGCTGCATCAATCCAATTGGAAGGATGCAAAAAAACTGCTCAACAGGGAAGTGTTAAAGTAGCCATTTTAACAGATCTACAAATCCGAGTATAAAAGAATGGTTTAAATAAAGATTTCTACGTTTTGTTTTCTTGTTAAAAAGCTTATTAAACCATTAGAAGATTGATTCGTCTGTAAATAATGTTTCCGGATAGAAAACACAATTTTTATTTCTATTTTTTTCTAAGGAAAAAATAAATTAAAAGCAATAAAGCAGAAAGTCGAACATATCAGATTACTGTATAATTCCAGATACATTCTTTAAATCCAATTGAACAAAATGACAAAATCAAAGAAGATACAAAAGTCGTTGGCTGTTTTTTTGTTCGTGTTTCGAGCAATAAGATAGAATTACCTAACCTTATTTAATTAAACGGATACTGCCGAGAATGTCATTTCGTTACAGTTGGAAAACACGGTGAGAGACAAAGAATAGCTTCCTCTTCTGTACTACCTTCGGGAGTAGTGATTACAGTGCAGGTTGCGAGTTCCAAGCAAGATTCACTTTATCAATGCACTCTTTCTTGTCAGTGAAAGCCTAAGAGAACCCCCTATGTGGATTGGCGAGATTGAATCTGGCTGCTTTCCAAAGTTGTAATGTCAAGTCGATTACCAATTGACCCATTCTCTTATCACCATGAGAATTCTAAACCTGGGTGCTATGATTTACCTGACTTCAAACGTTGGATCGAAACAAAGCCACTTCTTACAGGATCCAATCTGTCATGTCTGGCCGTCCTCCGTGATTGGTGTGTAGTCTCATGTCAAATTTTTTTACCATGGTCCTACAGGAGGAATTTAATGCTTTTGTGTTCAGATTCTGGATCGAAACAGTCCAAATCAATTTTAAAACTTTTTTTATATGTTTGGAGTTTAAGTTTATAAGATATTCTGATAAATCAAGAGATAAGGGAGAAGATATATCAAGTATTTTTGTGCTTAAGGATTTTTCATAAGATTTCTTATGAAAAATCCTCCATATTTCGGACGCTAGCGTATTAAAATGACGTAAATTATTTATAAAATATATTAATTTAATGTAAAATTTCCGATATATTTTCAAAAAATGCAAAAATAAAAAAAAATCTTGCAGATTAGTTATAGATATACGAAGGTATTCATGGAAAATATTTTGAAATTCCATTTCATAGATCATAATCTGGATTATTTATTCATAGAATTTAAAAAAATATTCCATCGCATCTACGAAAAAATTTGAAGATTTTATATCGGAATTTAAATTATTTAAGAATCTTAATAGAATTTTTTATAAAGTTTGTACGACTGGCAACACTTTAGCATCTCTTCCCCATCAAGTAACTAAAATAATAATAGAAAATAAATTGGAAAAAAAGCAATATTTATACGTAATTTAATTTATTTTTGATTTTATCCGGAGTGGGAATATTTCGTAAAAAAAACCTTACCTGATGAGATTATTAAAAATTACATTTAAACGCCTTTTGATGTAACAATACATATATATATGACGTAACAATATATATTTATATATATATATAATGCCATATTTTAAACACATTTAAAAATTTAATAATACAATATTGAAAATTAAATCAGGTATGAAGCAAATATTGAATTTATATTTTCACAAGAAAAGAGGCACAGTCGATCACACACCTCTTAAACATGATGTGAAAGATCCCATATTTCTAAAATTCTGATCTCGTTTCGACATAAAAACCGTATTTTCAGATTCCTTTTGAATCTACATATTGTCAAGTGCTCTAAAAAGTTTTTCAGACCGATAAACATAGATTGATATAAACAAACTATAAACCTTTGGCTTATAGCGACTTATATGTATAAAAAAAAAAGAACCGTACGTGTGTCCTGCAGGTACTACAAACTTTAAATTGGTACAGATAGTAATATAAAAATCACTATAATGATGTAATATGTTTTCATAAAGTTATCAACTCGAATTTCGCTTTATATATTCCCTGTTTACTCAAATATTACCCTCGGGTTATTTTTCTTGAAAGTGCATGGCAAACAAGATATTGTTGAAGATCGTGTTCATGTGCCTTTATGCTATTCTCGTGTATAATCGTTAAAAATGAATGTTTATCTAAGTTTTATTTTTAGAAAAATTGATAATTTTTAAAAATATTGATTTAACCTCCTGCACGTCCTCCACCGTAAGTTGTTCCTCGTCTTCGTCGTCATCTTTTCGTATTATAAGAGCGCATATGTAGCTGCTGTGGGAATACTGTGCAGCATATTTTATTTATAACTCCTGTAAGGATATGCTGACGAGTAAAAGATGATTTTTTTTAATCATTTCTACTGGTCATAGTCTTGTAGGGGAATAAATATATTACACCTGTATATGAGAGATATCGCTTTCGGAGTGCTATCTACTATATACACCCGTAGCAACTTTAGGTGATAAATAATGGAAATTAAACAGTACCAAAGGCATTCAGAACTTACGATGGAGTTTTGAAAATCACAAGAACGTACCAAAAATTTTAATTTGTCATAAGGTTTAATTATAATTCCCCAAACCGTCATTTAGCCTTTAATAGTTTATATAATAGTCCCGAGTTGACATTAATAATTGTAATATTGATAATTAATCTCTATACAGACAATTGACTGATACGGTAATCGAGTTAGTAACATTTTCCAATATTAAACGATGGTAAATATTTTATTTATGATGTTTATGTATCCAGTAATTCTTTAATTAAATTAGCGAAAATTCTGATATTAATTATTTAGCGTGCCAAACTTACGGAGTAAACTGTCTAACGGATAAACATGCAGTCTGAAGAATTTTTGGCTTATAAGTATGATAAGTTAACACCCTTTACTGTAATACTGATTTGTCTGAAGATTTGTAACGTATTTCCGTGCGTAATTATTGGAGTGAATCGCACGATAGAGATTTATCCACGCCAAGGGTTTAACTTGCGCTCAAGAAGCATCCATAACACCCACGCGAAAGTTTATCCGAATGCAAAAGACACGTGTTGGAGTGATACTCGGAAGATGCCGAAAAGCCCAAAACTCAAAAATAGCATCTGGCATATTTTGTCGATGGCTAGGTGAGTCCAACATCTGGCGATACCTAACCATTGAAAGAAAGAGCGAAAAGAGAACCTCTGCGGCAAAATTCAGAAAGGGGGGAGGTGGGAAAAAAGAAGAAAAAAGAAACTTATTCACTTCTGGGAATTTTGCCAGAAAGGTAAAAATTTTTGCCAAAAAGTCTTTTATCAAAGATAAAACTACGATTTCTTCGGTGAAAATGTTTACCCAGCAATTATTATCCTCGGGCTTCCAGTTTTGACAACTCTCTGGATTTATTTATCTCAGAAATAATAAATTATAAACTTGCAAATTAAGTTAAACATCGCGAGTTCGTGAGGCAAAATAAGGTTGGAATACGTTAAGAAAACGAAAGGAAAAAAGTTCATCTGCACCGAAGCATAAGTTGGTTGACGTAATTCCATTAATAAAAAAAGAAAGATAAAAACAGAGAGAGAAAGGGGGGAAAAGAAATGGTTTCAAATTTCCTAGAAAGAATCAAACTAGCTAACGTTTCTCTGGAATTTCTGAAATGAAATTGTGTGTTTGTACTATGAATACTTAAGCAGATCTGATCTTCGTGTCTGGATTCGTCAACATGCTTCTAGGAATTTTCGAAACAATCTGGCATGAGGTCTAGATTGCATCGTCAAGTAAATGTTTAATTCGCTTGATGGGATTAGAGTACGAAAAGCAAACATCTATATCTCCATTGGACAAGAATTTAAATATTTGTTTTCGAATGCCAGAAAAGAAAAAGTCCGTTCAAAACTGTAATTAAGGAAGCCAAAGAATATTCAAATTAGCAAATATTAAATCAGAGGTTAAATGGCGAAGATGCTAGTGGTAACTGCAGCTACTCTTGTTTGCAGATTCAATCGATGGAACAGGTGTGTGGAAACTCAAGTTATACATAGAGTTAACCAAATATTCTATGAGAAAATATAGCATTTTACTGGACTTCATCTATCGATCGCCAACTACATGGCAAATGCGGGTCGCTCTTAATAATGGTTCATTTCTAGCGGAAGAGGTGTAAAATCTGAAGGCATATTGGAATGGCCACAGCAACAGATCGATACTTAAGCATTAATAAATATAGGAAGTACGTGACCCACAAAAAGCAATATTCCATCTAAATTTTAAACACATTAGATTCGTTCCTAACGACTGTTTCTGCTTGGAAAAGTATCCACCACTTCACCACCTACTAGCTGTTATATTTTTTTCCTTTTTTTTATGAAATTTTTGCATTTTCTGCTTGATAAATCTTTCTTACGATCTCAAATGGCTCCGAGTAATAACTAAAAATCAGAATTTCACCGCAATGGTCTGGATATATATCTACGTGCAGTAGCTTTTAGACATCTGTCGCACGCTAACTAAAACTGTTCGCGATATATTTGACTTGTTTATGACTCTCTCTCGTTTTTAATAAAAGTTCTATCGCTTCTGACAAATTTTACGTTAACGCAAACATATCCTTAAATATGCAAATCGGGGTAATCTTTTTTAATTCGAGAGAAATTCATCATCGCAACATCTCCAGCTGTAGACATTACGCGCTACGACTGCGATTATGACTCGCATATATTTTGTGTGTCAAACTACATCTGATGATAGAATTATATTATGTAAGGGAGAGTTTTTTTTATTCTTGTCATACGCGTTAGCTAATGATGCGGGGGAGGAAATTGAATTACTTCTAAACATAAAATAATAATTCTTTTTTTTTCTTTTTGCCTTTTTCTTAACATGTTTGTGGCAGAACGTTGCACGTGTTTGCTGCTTCAGATGATGTTGAACAGAAATAATATTTCTGACAGTAAATAATATCTTTAGCGGGTGTTGTTTTTTTTCCATCAGACCAACATGTATTTTTAAAATAGACGTTAAAATGTTTGTTGTTAGTAAAAGCGTTTGACATCAATTGAAACCTGTTTGTTTTTTTGTTAAATTTTATCAATAGGATTTGGCAGGAGGATAACATTATTTCCTTTTCACTATAAAAAGCTATTTGTTTTTTCTGCCGTTAGAAAGATAAATAGGCGATTCCCTGGGAATTTTCCATGAAAAATTTCCCACATTTTTGCCTTAAAGTTGCTTTTCCCAACTATATACTATTTCACTTTTATTATCGACAAACTTGATTATGTAACGTTTGTGTTCGGAGTTCTTTTTCCTATTATTTTTTTCGGTCAAAAATCGGAAAATTTTTACATACGATGCGGTAAATCAAAAAAGAATTGTGGATATAAATATTTTACACACTCTTTCTAGTGTAAATGTTTTTATTATTGCGAATGTTTGTGTGTATATATATATGTTTTATGTGGATTTTTGTTACCGCATCCCGACTCGAACAAACTGCCATCTTCGCGTTATTTACATTGACACTTACAAGAATTAAACTCGGTTCTTTCGAGAACTTCCGACTTTATTTATTTACAGACAGATAAAAAAAAATATCTTAAATAATAATAGCGAAAAAAAAAATGTTTATATATGTTAGAAATCTGTACGATTCTGTAGAAAATTCGCTGCACGCGGCATAAAGAAGATCGCACGAAAACTATAAAGCAGGCAATACGCGTATAAAATGCAAAATGCTCTACTGTAAAATGCAGGTGTGCGCGGTAATTCCACACGAAAAAAAAACATCACTTATTCAAACTGCTATAGAAAAATTCAGAATTAGATTATCTTAAAATAGAAAACTCGTAATCTCAGACAAAAATTTTATGCTTAATATATTCATTTTTTTATATCTTACCTTAAATGTGCGGCAGCGGCAGCAGCGGCAGCAGCAGCAGTAGCAGCAACGACATTTTCTTTCTTGTTTTCTGGCTTAGACGGCAGCAGCGGCAGCAGCAGCAGCAGTAGCAGCAACGACATTTTCTTTCTTGTTTTCTGGCTTAGAGAAAACGTCAGTAGAAACTTTTAAAGAATATAAAACATAAATTCAATACACCAGTAAATTTTTAGCATTTTTTATTTTTTCTTCTTTAGACCGAGTATAATTTTTTGGGGTCCAGTGAGATTTATAATATTTTCTTTTTTCCACGCTCAATTAGAATGGGATGGTTTGAATCGGAAATCGAAATCCCAAGCACATCTTCACTTCCATCTTCTTAATGTAGAAAACATGTCAAAATGTCTCCAATTTCAAGCAGCCAAGACCGAAATCTAAATGTCAATCAAATCGAATATATATATGAAAAGTAACTGAATATCATCCAGACCATCTGGATATTAATATATATATATATATATATAAACGGACTGGGTCGTTTTACTTGATTGTTTATAAGTAGAATATAAGGAAAAAATAAAAAGAATGAATAGTGGAGAAAGACACGCATAACCATTTGTATAAGTGAACTTGTTTCATTTATTACAAGTAGGAGAAGGGAAAAAAACGGGAAGAAAAAAAGTAATTATTTAAAGAATCATTTGGGAAAAGCGGAAAAATAATCCGCAAATGTTGTCTTGTAACAATAAGTGTAGAGTCTTCGCTACTATATACGTCAACGTTGATAAATTACGCTCTCTTAAACCAACCGCTAGATATATATAAAAAGTATTAGCGAAATCGTTACATTAAATCGAAGCTGTTGAACGTAATAGAAACTAGTGGGAAAAGCCTCCCAGGTCTTGATATCAAAGGCTGTAAATGGTCTGCACAAACTTTCATCCTAGGGCTAACTTAATGACAAGGATTTAGAATGGTACGGGTACGCCAACAACAAATGGACGACATACAGAGAAAATTTGCCAGTTAGAAATGTCCTGTTAACGTTTAACGGTAATTTAATAAATGCCAAATACGCATTTACGAGATTACCTTTTGAGCCTGTTTTTATTAATTTTCAAACAGCAACTTTAAACTGTGTCCAAATCTCTTATGCAAATTGTCTTCGCCACTTAATTTAAGGCAACAAATTTGATCTGTACGACTGATAACTTGTTTTTTCTTTTCCTTTTTTTTAAGGTGGAAGTGATGTGTGTAGTGCTCTTTTTCCTTTTTTATAGGCTTATATGGGCTTCAATCGATGCCAATGAGCAAAGAAAGCGAGACTGTACATCTCAGTTTAGAGACGTCCGTAGAGAATATATTATTGTTAACCTTATCTCGTCGAATTTTTAGATTGCATAACTGCACAGGAATATTTTACATAACGTAGAATTGTTATCGGGTGCATTAAAATATACAGTAAACATAAAATGCTCGATCTAATTAATTAATTTTAAAATCCGGATTGGCAACCAAGAAAAATATCCGCTGAGAGTTGAGGTTGATAATTAATTAACTCGCGATTATTAATAATAAAATGCAGTAGAAATCTGGCACGAGTTTCGGGTTAATTTTAATCCTATTAAATTTCCTCTTTTCTTGCTTTTTTTCTCCGTTTTGATTGATAGAGGGAAAAAATAAAGGAAATTTTAGGAACTTTTTCCACCCTTCATCTTTTATTTTTTTTATCTTCCACCTTAACTCTCGCGTGTATTGGGTCGCAATGGGCAAGTACTTCCAAATCCATCGTAACAGATCGACAATTGGAGATACTGACTGAATGAAGAAAAGAACCCAAAGGGCACAATAGATATAGAATATCCTTTTGGTAAAAAGTCAGGGATTTCTCTATTGGAGATTCGCTAGTTGCGTCATGCAGCATATCAAATGACCTTGTTCAGTTATTGAATTTAAAAAAAATAAAAGAAAATATGAAATATCATCTTGTGATTGAAGAGAATGTTTTCCTTTTCTACTCGGTCAGAAAGAAAGCAATGTTATGACATTATAGTAGAGTAATGCAATCAAATCTTCCTCTAAATAAAAGGAAAAACAAAAACACGCCGCATTACGAGTCCGCAATCGAATATTCTTCTTCTCTATAAAGTAATCTGTCGTTAAACAAGAGCGTGAGAAGTTTTAAACGACATAATTTAATTTAGCAAACAAAACTTCTCCGTTTAGAATATTTATAATGCAACTCACAACGACTGGTTGCATTCTATCATCGAGATCTTGCGGTTCTTCACAGATCCAGATGAGAGATCTAGATCCGTATCGTCTCAAACATACAAACCGAAGCTAAATCGGGATTTCAGTGCAAAGATAGCAACATAAAAAATTGAAATTCTCCGCAAACATAACATCAAACGTTTTATCATTTTTTTAAAATGTTCGTGTTTGTTATATATTTGCTACGGGCATTTAAAAAAAGGAATAAAAAGAGGGAGGGAAAAAAATACGCGGAACACCCGTCTTGCTAATCCACAACGTTAGATAAATGAGATTCTACTGCGCTTTTCTGTCATATAAATCACGAAAATATTTAAATGAATAATTTCGTATTTAGATGAATGTTTATTTAAATAACGAGTGAGGTGCGGAGTCATTCATTATTAAAGAAAATTTTTTTTTTGCAAGAAATGATATTCAAATTGAGAAAACTTCACATAAAATTTAAAATAAAATGTAGTCGGAATATAATTTTTTTTCCTTTTTAAGTTTTTCAAAATTTCGTATTTTTAAATTGCAAATTTAAATCGTCTAGTGAAATTGTCGAGATAAACTTTTTATAATACTAAATAAATAATTGTTTGAGAGGAACGGTCGTGAAAAGAAGACGATATTACGCCGTTTGTCAACAGAGAATTAAAAATCAAAATCAATAACACTTGCCAAGAGAAGATAAATATTCAACTTAGTTAAGGGAAACAATACAAACCGTATCATGACTTTTAGATTTCTTAGAAAAGTCTTTTGACAGGCAAGCCATGACCATTATATTCAACTTGGAAGACATAACGAGCTAGAATCAGCCATCGTCACTACAGAACACCTAATGGGATAAAGCTAAAGAAAATACGTAAGAGTCAAAGAGCATTCTCTTTCTTTACAAGTATTTTCTCGTTAATGGTGTTTTTGATTTGCTGCTGCTGCTGCTGCTCCTTAATTCATGTTGCTTCGATTACTTTCTTAGACCGAAAAAACTCTCCCAAGACCGTTATTTTGTTGAAATTAATCACATAATCACTACATTAAAAGATTCCCATAAAAAACAACCAAACAAACACACACACATGTATGCAGTAATAAAATTCGTATTTATTCATCTTCACTTTATCTTTACTTCTTCGAATCCATTATTCAAATAATGTATGGTACCGGATTGGCAATTTTCTGAATTTTTTTCGCATTTTCTTTTGGTTAAGCTGTTCTGTATTCGGTCTAGATAAGATGCGCTTTGCTGAAAATATGTGCAGTGTATATAATATACAGCACACGCCATGCACACTACATCGCATTTCCAACAAATAATAGGCATGGTGAATGGAAAGGTAATAGATCCCCTAAGAAAGATATGGATTTGAAAAATTTTTCGCTAAACCTGGCACCATGTTGCAGCTTCTCGGACATTTCGCCAAATGATAGATTATCAAATGTTTTATTTATACAAAGTGTTTTATTTTCTCTACTTTTTATTTCTCCCATCTGTATTATATTTATATACAGTATATATATGTATATTTGTCTTTCGTTTTTTTTTACATATGCCTACATACAGTATTCATAATAATACGCAAAACTTAATCTCACGTCCGCGAACCTGCGGATTATAAAAATGGACGTTTAGCGGATGTTATATTGCTATATAGACTGAATAGAATATATTTAAAATTGCATGTGCAAATTTTGCACTTAAAGTTTGCCGTGTTTTCATGCAAATGAACGATTTTAAATATTGAAGAGTCTTGAATCAAATAGAAACATTTTACTTTGTATAATTGAACCTCGCCGACATTAATCTGCATAAAATGTTTATTTCCACTTTATTAGCATTAGAAGAATAATTATGTCGGCTTGTTATTATTATTTATACGAACTGTTTCGATAGAAATTTATATCTTCACAGAGACAGAGAGAGAGAGAGAAAAAAAAGCGCAAACAATAATGCAGTTTTTTTCGTCTTCATGAATAAAACAGGCAATTTGTGCGGTGATAAATTTTAAAAATTATAGAAACGTTTCCACTAAACAGAATTAAAGAAAGATAAAAGTTATAATAATTATCGATACAATTATCCGAGAATAGTGAATTAAAACGGAAAAAGAAGGAAGCGGTTTAATTAAGAATATCGACTTTTTTATTGTTGTTGTTGTTATGATTATCATTTTTTTAATGTAATTTATAGTTTTATCTATACTTTTATTTCGTTTATAATTAATTACGGCAATGTTATAATCCAGCATTTAATAGCTAACTTTTTAGTTTTTTAATTCCAGGTATTAATTTCCGATAACGTTATCATAAATAATTTTATTTTTAATTAAATTTCTTCGGTATGCAAATTAATCTAGGAAAGTTAACAACACACACACACACACACAACACTCAGTAAAGTCGCTTCCTAGTATAATGCAACAACGCGTGTCCAGTGTGCATTTTTACGCATACAGAGACATGATTTGTGTTCATTTTTACACAAAGTTGTTAAGTAGAAAACATGATTTAAAATCCTTTATAGTCGTACAAGTCATCACCGGAGTCGTTTTTCCTCTATTAAATTTTTTTTTTCTTGCTTTTTGTTAACAACTTTATTATTTTTTCTTCTTCTAAAATTTCAAAAATTTATTACTCTATTTTTAACTTTTGCAATAATTGCTTCGGAGAGAAGTGTTATTATTTTTTTTTTTTTAATTTTTTCTGAAGCGAGAAACACGATACAATGAGAATTAAACACAAAAATTTTTATGGCACTTCACATGACAAATTATTCACTTAGCAAATCAATAAAAGTCGTTAATAATAAGAAAATTGAATGTGTACGTAGCAAAGTTCAGTTTGCCGGTAAGAGCGTTATTCAATATTAACTGAAAAATGAATAAGTTAGCTTAACTTGCTGCTAACGAAAACTTTTGCTTGATACATCAGGAACTTTGCTGACTGAGCGCAAACAATCAATCCAATATAGCTGACATCATCCCTTCGGTTCCGACTTAAAGAATACAATTTCAATTGTTACGAGGAGCTTAAACGTATTTAAAACATGAAATATGGAACAATATTATTATATTATTCAACTGAGAAAGATGCATATATATATATACATCATCGATTCTAATCTAATTTTTCTAAATTATTATTATCATTATTTTTTTCTTCTTCTTCTTTCTCTCTTTCTTTATTCGACAGAAATTCATTTCCATAATACAGACGTTTGCTCCTTAAGACGTGAGGATGAAAAATAGTCTCTATTCAGAAAATTATAGCCACTCCTTTATACTTTGGTTAGATAATTTATCCCTTGATATCGCCAAGTGAAATATTGAAGCAAGGCCAAGAAATAATTTGTACCAAGTAAAATTATTTTAGATAGTAATCAATCCCACATATATTTTTATATGTATGATTATACTTTGTATTTTTTTTTATTTTTATTTTTTCCTCCGTTATAATCGGAATTTTATGAGAGTTAAAAAAGTTAAATGGTTGGATAGATTTATGGGTCAGTAAAAATATTTTTTTTTTATTATTTTTTAAATAATATTTTTACCGGAAAAATGATTCGTATCCAACTCTTCTAAAAATAGCTCGTTAAAAAAAGAATTTAATCGATATTTTTACTTCGAAAATCACCTTAAGTAATAATTAGTAAAAGAAAAAAATGAATGTTAAAAGTTTAAAATTATACACGAAATCTAGTTTGCACTTATTCTAAAATTTTAATTAGTTTTATTTTTCCCCCTATAAATTTGGCATAATAAAACTAATGAGGTATCGCGTGTCAAATTATTTTTTTTATGTTTAATGTTTCTATAACGAGATCATTAACTGGCGCTTCTAAGCAAGGGTGTGAATATTATAAACAATATTAGGAGTTATAACAGATTTTTTTCTCTTATTTTAATATAAAATAGATACGTCAGACTATAATTTAATTTTACAATTGTTTTAAAACTGCCTGAAGATTCTTCAGAAAGAATGAAAGAGAGAGAGAGAGAGAATATCTTATATTTTTCGGCATTCCAAGTCACGCCGTAGAAAACTTAAAGCAAATACTTCCGTAAATTGTTATTGTTAAATAAATTATTGTGTTAGCTGTTGGCTGCCAAATATATTTTATGACCAAGTTCATAAAGAGAAGAAAACTTTTCTCTTATTATGATGAAACTAACAGCAATCTACGTCTTCCATTAGCTGGAATAGAAAGATTTCAAAATTCCACAATTTAATCCAAATATTATATAATATTTATTCAGTTATATATTTTATTTACTGCTAATATTTCTTCACTTACTCCTAAAATTTATCAACAAATTGATTACTTATATATATTTATTTATATATAAAATATACATCTAGAAGATTTAATATATCGCCAAATTATTAAGTTTCTTTTCTGCCATAAAGCAATATTTATTTTTTTCATTTTAAAAAATTTATAAAATAAATTAGAAAAGATCGATTAATCGATCACGTGACCCTTGCCGGTATTCTTTCGGAAAAATTGAAAATGATCAAAATCGTATCATTATTATTGACGTAATAATGAAAATGATTAAAATCGATTTTCCATTATTGCGTCAGTTATGACCATTTTCCAACAGACGTGATATTGTGTTTTCCAATAATACATGTGGATTTCATTGAAATTGGATAATACTTTCGAGAGATACTGTCTCGCAGCTTAAATGAACATTTTTTTTTCTTTATAACATTAATAACATTTATTCCATGTGGATAATTTTTTTTATTTAACTAAACAAACTAAAATGTTTCAAAGAAAAGTGTGTGTGAAAAATATATGCGAATGATAACTAAGTAAAAAATCTTGCTGATAGACGTACAAACAGACATAATTCATAAATCCTTTTATTCCATTATGGAATATAAAAAATTATGTTTTTTAATTTTTAAATGCGGTAAATATTCTAGATAGGATTATAAATTTTTGTTTTGCTCATAGTGAGACATAAACCAAGTTATAAAATTTAAAAGTAAATAATTTCATTAATATTTTAAATTTTTGAATAGCATCCTGGAATTTTTTTGAGACACAAAACATTCTACTTTTCTTTTTTACATTAATAATTTATTTTGCAGCTCTGATAACGTAACGTGTTGCTTGGATTTATATATATATATAAGTTGTTTTTATGTCTGAATATTTTTTACGGGACAGAAAGAAATGTAGCTACATTTTTATAGATGGGCCTTAGAACAATCACCAGAAGTAATTTGGAGTAGTTTCTCTAAAACTGCACATTCTTTCTATTAAAGGAGAATAAGAAATAGTTTTTCTTGCTGAAAGTTACAGGTTCTGCTCGTCATTTGAATGTAAATTATCATTCGAGCCATTTATATAAGCGATGAAAAAACCCATTAAGCGCTTTAAACGGCTCAGTAATTATTAAAATGTTTAGAATTTAAATAGTTCGAAAAATCGAGGAAGAAAAAATATATATGCTTTTAATTAATCGTGCGTTATATATTTTTTAACGCTTTAGTAAGACGATTAATTGCTGATCTTTCGCTTACATGTACGGTTATTTTGGTGTTTTAATATTTGGTGCATTCGTACGATTGTATCATTGTCTGGAGCGGTAGATCACCGGTAAATGCGTGTAAATTATACAATGGTTTCGATTCAAGGTGACCCAATCGATAACCATTGTTTAGTTTAGTAACGCATCTCTTTGTAAAAGAATTTAACGCTCGAATAGAATCAGTTTTAATCAGGGTTTCCAATTAAGAAGAAAATAAAATTAACTCTGACTATTATTCCTCGTAACTGTTTTATTAAGCGTCGAATGATTTACAGTGCAGAAGAATTACACCGAGAGAAAGAGAGAGAGAGAGAAAAAATTAAAGGTTTTGGTTTACCATCATCAATAATTTATTTTACAATTTCACCGCGCTCTCAGTTATCTACAAGTAATAATACTATATTCTCAGACAAATAATAAATGATTTCGGCACGTAATGGAAACAACTCCAGTCGATATATATAATTCCAACAGAAACAGAAAGAATATTCCTTTCCACTTTTTTATTCTTTTTCTACTTTTTATTTTTTTTCTGTTTGGTAGAATGGGGTTCGTTAAATTGTACCTCTTTCTGTAATTGAACCAGTTTTCCCCCTTCGCTCCCACCTCATCTTCACTTCGTTTGTAAGTACCTCCCTGCCACTAATGTTAACTTGATTTTTGCGACAGATTCTTAATACACTAAAGACGTGAAAAACTCCTCGGATGATTATTGAACCCAACCCTCTCTTCAATACAATTTACATAAATGGTTTTGTTCGCTTTTAATCTCTTTCCTTCTACTGTTTAAAACTACCGAATTATTTTTTTTAGTCTTCTTCTTTATCCCCTTTTTTTCTGTGTTGCACATCCCACTCTATCTGATCTGACAAATTGTCCGTCTAACAAATTACAACTTCGGCCATATTTTTCCTGAAAGCGTCACAGTTTGTTCACTAAACACACTCCTCAATACTGATTCCGAGTAATTCCATCCTCTATTATTATTGAATCAGATTTATCATTGCTACTCTTCCACTTGATATCATCTCCTTTTACTGATTGTTAAATAAATGTTTCCAGTTGACCAAAACTTAATGGAATTTTTTTTATTTTATTTTTGCATGTTTTTGCTTCTTACAATCGCAATCGTTTCGCATTTTGTTGTTCTTTTTATTACTATTTTTTCTTATATTTTAATCAGCGGATGTGCGAGATAATTATGTTCTACAGTCGATAATACTGAAGGAAATTTCTGATACTATAATCTTATCTGCTAGTTCTTTTTTTTTCTTTTTTTACAGTTTGTATCGCTACTCGACTATCTTGATTGAACCTGTCTACTCGGTAAAGTAATGAAGGGAATGGAAGAGATGGCAATAATTATTCTCTGTCTTCTGCTTTCCAAACTTCTATTCGATGATACGTCTTCTAGTATTACGTTTAGAATATCATAAGTGTACTGTTTTAAAATTTTAATGCTGTTCTATAAATCAGTCTACGTGTTTCCATTACTTATGTATACGTGGCAGAGCATTACGTTCAGACATTATTCCGGACGATTCTCAGTTGACAAAAATAAATTATGGGTCTATTTACTTTTATCTGTTTATGTCATTAATTCTATTCGCTTCGATCCATTCGACTGCTTCTAATTTGCATGACATAATGATTAAAATAGCGTGGTCTCGGATAAGAAAAAACTGCAATTGAATGCAAGCGCTTCTATAAAGATTCCTCGAAGGATAAAAAAAAAACTCTTAAAAAAACTCGATTAAATGCTTGCTCTTGTTAAAATACTGATTATAATACGGAAAAATCTTTAGATTTCTTTTACGATTCTTGAGAAAAAGTGCCCATATAATATTTCAACCCGATTTATACTCTCAGTTGCATTTGAGATATGGATATCCCATTCGGCAACAAAAGCGTAGTTCCCTTTTATAAGGGAAACATATGACAGACTCTATACTTTATTGACTCACCGAGAATAGAAGTAAAACGATGATAACGTGCATACGGCCAGGACCAAACCGATAAAACGTTTATTGAACAAGTATTCACCCAGTTATTCCCCTGTCACGTGACAATTAGTCTCCCTCCCCTCTTTCGATTTTCGGCCAAAATTTCAAATCCAACAAGAAAATTCGATAAGCGGACGAAATTTAAACCGATATTAATTACTAAACGAGATTAATAAACAATTATGAGCGATTAGAAACAAATTTAAATTCGATATATGTACAAGTACTGAACGTAACCCTGTTTGTTCCATGTTTGAAGTTAAGCGTAAAGTTTAAAAATACTTTTTTTTTTTTAATCCGACCTGATACGATTTAATTTCGAATAAAACTCTCTCGTGAAGATAAAAGACAACAATTATTGACTTCTTATATGTATAATAGCCAAGGCTTAATTTACGTAAAGGAAGTAACTTAAAAATGAGCTTAATTTACACTTTCATGAGGATTGTAAACACTGCTTGTAAATCTTTCATCACTAAAGAAACGCCTTTAGCTGCCCATCTGGTTTCATTATTGCTACTTTTACCTTATATCTCGCTGAACAGACATTCCACTCTTTGTTTAAAGTCCGAAATTTTGCTTTAGAAGTTTGGCCAAAAGAAATCGCTCGAGTGAGTCCACGCTAACAACCAATGTTGGACAATTGAATGCAATTTGAATGAACATCCAATAATCTCCAGGCTATGCAATCGAAGGACACCAGAAAATGCACATTTCGAGTAAACTTTGACTTTTTTTTTTACTTCCCCCTTCTTATTCTTGAACTTCCTTTTGTCAATTTTACACAAACAGCACGAGGAGAAAAATGTCATCTGAAGTATCTCGGAAGATAATGCGATTGCATTCAATCTTTCGATTCACTTCAAGCGTAATTTCAAAGTATATAAAAGTACAGGTGGTAGAGTATATTGCGTATTTTACTATGTTATAATACTACTGAGTTACAATATTGTTTTTATTATCCTCTTCCATTTTTGAAATGAAAATCGTGTCGAAAATGGCCGCTTCGAATGTAACCAGATTAAATCTTTGGAATGGAAATAATTTCTTGCTATTGTGTTATAAATCAAAAAAATTTTCTTTGACATTTATAAAAAATTGTTATCCGTATTAGTTAATGG
Organism: Olivierus martensii; assembly: GCA_000484575.1. Lineage (NCBI taxonomy): Eukaryota > Metazoa > Arthropoda > Arachnida > Scorpiones > Buthidae > Olivierus > Olivierus martensii. The sequence goes on along the minus strand of AYEL01085220.1, from coordinate 13,364 downwards.
AATTTATTTTTCGGTTGATTTATTAACCGATATAAAAACCACTTATTTTATTGTGCCGATTTTTTTATGGTTAATTCGAAAAATTAGGAAAAATTTCCTAATCTGTTTCATTATAATTTTTTACCTATAAAATTTTTTTTAGTTTTATTTGTGATCCTTCTATATTTTCCATGCTCGACTACTTTTTTGCGGAGTTTTAAAAATTTTTTTAATATGATCTTCTTTTGATTAAACTTATTATAAAATCACCGCAAAGGATCAATTTTTATTCCGAAGAAAACAAAAATAAGAGAAAATTACAAACGATAACTCATGAACATCATAAAACGTAAGAGAGCTTATGCATATCATTTTCGAAGTTTATATCACCTAAACATATTACGAAGTTAGGTTGGATATTGAGTTTATCCTGAGGACGTTGCAGCCGACTGTCTTTGAAGAGTGTGGCGTGGTTCATAGCTAGTAATCTAGTGGCTTGATGCCTGGACAACTATTCGGAAAAGCGCAGCTGATAACACTTGCTCCAAAGTGGTTTGGAAGGACGGTCTCTCCACTTCCTACATCTGGCGTGATCAACCATCTTATTGAAAACCGATGAGATCTATTCCTTTTCTGTTCTGCAAACTGGCAAATGTGATTTCCGACTAGCGTGATTGAGTTGTGATCTCCTATTTTCAATTATTGTATTTCTTTTCCGAAGAAACCCAGAACAAAAGTGCTCTCAGGAAATTCAACACTTGGAGTTGTTTGCATTAGATTACGATTTTCAAAAATGTTCTTTTATTTCTTTTAATTAAATAAATAATGCCGGTCTCGATAATGTTTTTAAAGGTAGACTATTTTATTTTATTTTTGCTACAAGATTTAATTGTTTGCATTGCGATAAATTTTTAATGATGCAAACAATTTTATAAAGCAGAAAATGTGATTTATTTGTTTTTTTTGCACACAGTTGTAGTCGCATACTAAAATATTTTAAAATGTTTTAAGTGCCATATTTTATCTTAATTAAATAAACAAGTAATTTACATTTTTGAATTAATAGGAAAGTTTGTAAAGCTATTTTTCTTTTGCAAAAAACATTCGCTATATGTTTTCACTTAATCAATGGATTCTTCTCTATCAAGATAACTCGGAAATTAAACAAATATATCGCATTTAAATTTTAAGTAATTTTTCTCAATTATCAAGGGATTCATGTCTGTTAATTTTGAGGAATATATCTAGTCTCGTTACAAAATGGCGGCCGTTTGAAACATTGAAACGGTGATAACTCTGGAACCATTTGTCGCAATGAATGCCACTTTAGTTATATGAAAGAGTTTTAGATATACTTTTGGGAGCTGTCTATCATATGATTGTCTGCAAAATATCTCAAGAACAAAACATTGCCGATCACTCAAATTTTCCAGAATCGTTTCTTTTTTATTCTAGTTATACGTTTACTAATTTTAATGTCTCCACATTATCCTGATAAAATATATCGACGTTCTAAATTTTAAAAATTCTATGGGTATATATTTAAAGCTGTCTGTTGCACATAAAAGATATTATAGCCATTCGAAAGATTTTTTCTTTCTCTTAAAAAATAGCCATAACGTTATTTACTATTGATAAAAGTTTTACCCATATTTATAAAATTTTATGTTTCCGAACATTCCATCTTGGCGATTTAGCAAATTTTATTAAAATAACTGTATAAACGTAAAATCTATTCGAGTGGAAGAAATTTATGCACATCTTCAACAAACTTTTCACAATATTCAAAATAAATTTTAGAGTTATTCTTTATAATGCTTTCCGAAATCCATGAAAAATATGGCGGTCTATTGTACAGTTTGTTATGAATTTTCGAGCTACATTTTGTTATTTTTGGTCCACTGGCACACAAAGTATGTAACATCACTTCATTATTTAAAAAAATGCGATTAAAATAAAGAAAATTATGGAAAATTTAACAATCATTAGATAATTCTCACCAAAATGAATCTCTTTAATAATCAGCTGAAGTTTTTTAGTCGCTTTTCCTTCTGTTTTTGACATTAGCTCATCATAATTATTCTCCGAGATTAATTTTAATTAAATTGACTAAAAATTAATATATAATTAATGATTTAAAAAAATTTTAGATCGCCCGCATGACTTTAACTATCGAAGTTATTAATATAACGCTTATATTAGAGACATACATGCTAGTGATCGTTGAACTACATAGGTAATTAAATACAATTAATATTTAATATCTGAAATCAGATTTCCAATAATAATCGAATTAATAAGAGATCAGAGAATCGTGCAATGCGATGCAGCAGATCTTTGATTTACTACATGGTTGCATTCTTCCTGACTTGCAACCCGATGCATTGCAGCTAGAAAAGAATTATTTCATAAAACCGACAGCCTAAATAAACAAAGTTATGTTATTGACAGACCAGCAAATCTTGCTACCAGATTTCGAGATTTCTGTTTTTATAACTGAACTTTTCTGGCTGTCACTTAAAATGATATGCAAATTTTGACAGCACCACTATCCGCAACCACTTGGGAATAAAATTTTCACCACTTTATGGTACTACATCACCTTGCTATCCAAAAGTTTAGAGTAGAAAAACTCGAAATTCTTTCTACAGTCTCCATTATGGATTGATGGATGATGCTGACATAAATTTTTTTTTCTTACTTGTATTTAAGTCATCCAGTGACATTTAATAATAGATTCTCCGAGTATATGGGTATTTATATATAAAAGTTTTAAATAATTTGAATACAACGGTTAGAATAGAAAGCATTCTCTTTATGGATATTTTTAGTTCGGCCTGTGATCAATCAGTCATACCGGCTTCGTATCGGGACATTCATTCTCTTACAAATCCATCCAGATAGTACCATTACCAGACAAGATGGGCAGATCTAGTTATTTGTCCAGATAATTATGTCACTCCACCTTGACAATTGGCCATTTTTCTTTCAATATTATTATCTTTTTGTCTTAGACCAATATAGTAGATTATAAATACCAAAACAAATAATATTTTACGTAGTCTAAAAATTGACGCGATGTGGCGCTTCAAAGTTTTGAGCGCCACACTAAAATTCAAACATGTGAAACGAATTTCGACATTTTTATAAAGTGATTCGTAAAGATGTGTTTAAATTAATTGAACAAATTTCTTAATAGATTTACAGATAAAATTTTTCTTATCAATTTAATTGTGTAATTAAGAACTTATGTACCAAAAACACTAAACAAAGATTTCCGATCCATAAAATCGTCCATCTCAAGTGAAAAGTTGTAGTTTAAATTGTTATTTTTAATGTCACATCAGACGACAGGCTGGTTATGAGACATCTTCCATTTTGGAGATAAAGTTGCTGAGGTTTCACTTTCTACCAAGAAAAACGTGTCCTGAATCCAACCATGGCAATTTTCCTCTCCAGAAGTACTCTCACAAATTGTACCTATATCTTGAGGGAATGCAAATCGTTCTTTGATGCTACAATCTTCCATAAGATTCAACTTCAGTTTCATTCTATCAAGAAAAAAATTTTGAGAAATCTTTAGAACCGTATTACTGTTATTGTATTGTTACCTAACTTATTTATTTATTATTATATTGTCAACATGGAAGAGAAAATTGATACTTGTATATTTTACTTCCTTTCAGAGGAAATTTTTATTTCTTTTTATACGGAAAAAAATACTTATGTTTTTTTTTCTATTGTTGGAAGACATGAATTCTGGTAAAATATTTATAAATCGGGCTTCAATTAACATAGGATCTTGAGAGTTTGATTTTGGGATTGATGAGTTAGAGAATATATTTTCAAAGTTCTAAAATTCGTTAGGAATGCGAAGTTTTGAGTTTCAATAATTAATTTAAACTGTTTTAGTTATGATATCACGTTAAATAGTAGATTTATTTTGTAATATGGTCAGAGTGTTAATTGTTAAGATCTTCATAATTTATCAATGTCTTGGCTCTTCGCAAAAATAAATTTTAATCACAATCTTCATTGACATTCTTTGAAGAATCTGACAACTATCAATATGTTATCTTTATGATATTTTGACAAGATAATTTATGGAAATATAATTAACCTGATGCAAGTACTTGGAAATTATTGAATGATGTCATTAATTAATGTTTACCTATCACTTAAAAAGAAAATCATTTTTTAAAATTACTTCGATGACTGAAAAAATACTTACGAATAAACATTTTTAAGATTTCATCAACCCCTATCTATTTTTTATTTATTTATTAACATCTTCAAAATTTTTTTTTTCTTTTGCTTCTTTTATGACTTACATCTACAGCAGCTACAAGTAATGAAACAATCAAATGTTAGCAAGGTTTCTGTTTAATTATAACTATTAAAAATTGAAATTTTTATGTATGATTGGCCATTAGTTTATTAAAAATTTTTAACGAGGAAGAAAATTTAAGTATTTTTTAATTATTATATGAAAAATTTTTTCTCCCTTAAAATTGAAGGCGATCACATAATTTTAAATTGATTTAAGCAAATCGTATTATAACGATGCTTTAATAAAAAATAAAATTGCAATTTATTTTATTTTTTATTTTTTATTTTTTTGTATATGTGCAGAATTTAACTTTTAATTTTGCTGATATAAAATTATTAAATAAAAAAGAAAAAAGTTCACGAAGGAAAAGAAGAAGCGAATCAACTTCAAAGCAAGAATTTTTTTATTATTATTATTTTTAATTTTAAAAATTAACTAAATAGAAATATTTAAAAATTTTTTCTGATAAATTTGCCAGGATTAATTTAAATATTTTTATGCGAATTATATCTACAAAAATATATCATAAATTTTCAAACAGAATTTTTTTTTTTGATTCATATAACAAAAGTGAATATTAATTTAATACGAACTGACGAAAATTAATGCTGTAAAAATTGATAAATTCGAATTAAAATAATAAAACTGTGACTAATTTTGCAACTGCAAAACTCACAGTATCGCAAGGTGCGGATTATACAAAAACCGCAATTTTTTTTATTTAATTTATTAACTAGAAATTATTGAAGTTAAATTCCGATAACTTATAAAATAAATCTTCTGCAAGTTGTTTGCATAATAATCTAGATATATTTAATAGATGAGAAATAGAATATAATAAATTACATTAAAGTTAAGCTTTTCTAAGAGAGGGGTAAAAAAAAGTTGAATTACCACTTGCTAACCTCATTATGCAAATTAAACAACTCGATAATTTCATAACATGAACTTACAGTATGTGAATTTATGCTAAAATGGATTGAATTTATTGAAGTTAATGCAGTAAATTTTTATTGTAACGAAGTTAATCAGAACACTTCTTCTTCTTTTTTTTTACATTTAAGTAATATCACCGGAGTGGACATCACACATTGAATAGTGTTTAATGGGATAAGAAAATTCTCTGAGGAGATACTTTTACTTGTTACTTATTCGATAGGAGATGGTTCCAATTAATCGGCTCAAATTCTAAATTATATCAACAGGCACTTTATATTAAAAAGAAAAAATGAACCAACTTTTATAATTACTTATATAAACTTTTTTCTATGCCTTTTCAACATTTTATGTCCTTTAATCTTGGAGACTGTGCACTTAAAATATCAATAAAAGATTTTTTCGAGTAGACTTTTTTTTACCAGACAGCATTTTGGAATTTTTATAATTCTTACAACTGTGTATTATATCTTCCATCGGATTCAGTTAAATTATCTAATTATTTTTTCTTTCAATCGAATGGAATAGTTGGTAAAAAAATCAATCTCTATTTTTAATCTTAAAACGTCTAATTAAAAATAAAATTGTTTATTACTGCAAGAGTGACGTGTTACTCGACAACTTCAAGTAATTTAAAGGTGTATTGTCATACTATATTAATATGTAACCGAATTTCATTAGTATCAGCCAATTGTTTCGAGTATTACAGTTAATTTGATATTGCTCCTGCCATTATTGCTATTCATGCATCGAAAATCAAACACGTTTATGGAGAACAATAAGCGTAGCGATATTAATGTCGTAAGTCACAGTTAGTTATTATTCATTCATAAAGTTGATAATAAACGCTTATAAATTCCAAATAAATTATTGATGCTTGTTTAACTTTTGTTTTTCTTATCTCGTTCGATGAGAGAAAGTAGAACATAATTTATGCATTTTATTTTGTATAATAATGATTTATTCATGGTAAAATATTTAACTTGTTGCTATGAACCGTGAAAATTAACATTAATGTTTAATTTTCTCTAGTATAATGCCTTAGTATATAGTGATACAGTTTTGTCCAAATAAATAATTTATGATTCAATATTATATGCTAACATTATTAATATTAAATATATTCAAAGTCATATTTTATTTTTTATTATATGTATATATAATATATATATTCTTTTTTGAGTTTTCCAATCCGAAGTTATCGTAATTAGAATTTTATTTTTGTCCAGGCAAATGTCGTTAACCGAATGTTTGTTTGCAGAACTAAATCGATTTCTGTCTAATACAAATAAATATAGAATAATAAATTATTTAAAAATTTAATTATTAATTATTTAATTTTTCGGAAGAGATAAACTATTATTTCAATAAGAAGTGCGCTTTTTGCGATCGCAGCGCCAGTTTGCTATATTCTAAATGATGCTAATTCGGTAATGGAAAAAAAATATCAATTTTTACGATCGATTAAGTGAATAGGATATTTTATAGCGTGTTTATATAATGAAATATTTAATAGTTGGAATATATCCTGTTATAAAATCATCGTAGCAGTTTAATAGCATTTATTTAAAGAAATTATTAAAAAAAAAAAAAATTCACGTATTTGGAAAATTCACTTAAACTTGCTAACTTATAATAGCTTTTAATCGAATTAGAAATTCTTGCTGAATGCTAAACTCTTTATCCAGTCGAGAAAGAAAGTTAAACTTGAACGAAATCTATTTTACTTTTCTCAATTCGGAGAATAGGTAATGCCATAAATGCTGAATATTTTTCTCTTTCTCTTTCTAATTCCTGACTTTCGAAGGCAGTTTTAATCCAGTCTAATTCTCTATCATTGTCTTTTATAACGTTACTAAATTTCCTTTCTGATTATTTTTTTTTCTTTTTTTAATTCATATTAAAATAGCCCTAGATTATTATTAAAAATAGGACAAATATTGATTTTATGAGAAATCTTATTAAATTAATTGCTTAATTAAATATAATCGTTTAATATTTGGGAAATATAAGCTGTCATTATAATAATGACAATAATAAACAGCAATCCGTAATACATTTGTAATTTATCGATTTATCGGAACACGGGATTGTAGCGCCAATCCTACATAACTCCAAATGATGCTAATACGATTAATGTTCTAATCCATATTATCATAATGAGGAATGATTATTACAATTTTTTAAAATATATTTTAAATTATAAGCATTTAAAATACAGAATAGATTTATATAATACTGGAAATAAATAAATTTATTATTAAATTATAAAAAATCAATAAGATAAGGTAAACGATGGATTTAAAAGCAAAACATTAATAAGCGAGTTTAATTGATTTTATTTATTGGCATCAGAAACATCAGAAAAAATTATTATATATATATATAAGCGGTTCTTGAAGCCTTAAATTATAAGCATTTAAAATACAGAATAGATTTATATAATACTGGAAATAAATAAATTCATTAAATTATAAAAAATCAATAAGGTAAGGTAAACGATGGATTTAAAAGCAAAACATTAATAAGCGAGTTTAATTGATTTTATTTATTGGCATCAGAAACATCATAAAAAATTATTATATATATATAAGCGGTTCTTGAAGCTATTGTACATTATTACGCAGTAAGAGATTGTTGGAAATTTGCTGATTGATCCTTAGACATCTACCTATCAGAGCGTTGTTTTATCATAATGTATTAGATTTGATAAAAATGCAATAAAATTAGAAATGTTTGACTCTTATTATTTTAAAAACTAAATCAAATAATAATAACAAGTTGAATTTTTCGAAAATTGAATAGATTGAAAATTCTATTTCATCATTTTGTTGATCGATTTGTGCGCGAGTCCACTAAGCAAAAATATTAACTCGTAATCTAAGCGGACAAATATCAGAGCCTTAATTATAGTAGTTAGAATTTTATTTTATACTAACTGCGTAAGAATAAATAGGAATACTTAATTAAAATCCATTAAACATCGCTCAATCAAGTAATGCATTTATTGTCCCTGCTTTTCAATTTGTAACAATTAATAAGATTTGCGATATACTGATTACTCTCAAATGCGGAAAATTTGACAAGGGAAGGAAATATTTCGTACACTAAAGGCGTTAAGAAAGGTCGAAAACATTTAATTATTTTTCCATGTTAGATTAAAAATCGATTAATTATATATTTGTCGCAATTATAAAGAAAATGCCATTTAAATTGTATTCTAACTTCCTGACCATTTTTTTTAATTTAATAATTCTTTAACAATTTATTCGACAATTTCTTCATTAATGTTCGCGAATAATCTTAATAAATTTTACTTAATCTTTTTGGATTATTTTAAGGAATTATCGCTTCGCACTTGCACCTGAGAACTTTCTTTAAGAATCTAAATTTCGGGGGATTATTTTAATTTGTTTTAACTACATTAATTTTAATAAATATTATCCTGTTTTAATGCTTTTTATTTGAGAAGAGATAAACAAGAATTACTAAACGCTTCAATTCCTATAACGGTAATAAGAATAACGAAAATTTCATCGGCCGAGTTTTATTTGCGCTCCAAATTCTTTCAAATATTTCTGTTTAGAATTATTAAATTGTTTATCATTTCTCTCTATAATAAATTAACGTAGAATAATGTCTGTAAATTCGAAAATATGATAAAAACTTTAAATGTTACGGCGTAATTTAATTTATGGAGAATTTCTCGAATAAATCTGGTAAGCAAAATCTATTTACGTCAAAATAAAAGAAATCAATGAACGTATAATATTTAAATGCGACTAAAATTCGATACAGATACCATCAAAATGTAGCCGGTAACAAAAGAATTTCCATTTAAAGGAACGTTATCCAATTGGAAGAATAAATAAACTCCCGGTTGTAAGAATGCACAGAATTTTGAATCTTTCTCAAAGCTTCTACATAAACACCATCCATAATTATAACATAACAGAAATTTTCAACTCATCGGTATAAACGTCTTACATTCCTGGACGTTCTTCTCATTTATTTGTAATGAAGCTAGTATAGTGAATCTGTTCGTTTGTTGCGCCGTGCGTGAGAATATGAATAAAAGAACTCGCTATCCTTATTACTGCAACAGGTATCTCTGCTACTACAACACAAGACCATTATATTCTAGTTGTAGTCCAAATGAATAAAAGAAGCAATACAAACTGATTAGACACAACAACGGGATGTGATTGAAAGAAGAAATCTATACAGTTTTTTCCCTCCATCTTTTATTTTTTCTTTTTTTTTCCTCCCGATGTCTTCTAACGGAAAATATGACATTTTTAGCTTTATTATGACTCACCTATCATATGGGGAGACATGGTACATCCAATACACATGGCAAATTATCAGAAAATTCTTTTTTTCTCTTTTTTTTTTTTGTTTAGATATATCGATTTTGTGATCTCCCAATAACTATAACGATACATAGAGTGATATTAATATAAAATCATTTTTCTTAATAAGTTATTTTGATGATAATGTTAATTAAAATAGCACGATAATCATTTCTTATAAAAATCAATTTTTTTCTATATAAAAATAATAAAAAAAATCTCTCTCAAAAAATATTTTTCTGTTGTTTTAAGTTAATTAAATTTTTCACCGCAAATATTTTCGAATAAATTTATTTAAATATTTAATTTTTATGTTTGTTTTTTGTGATTAAATAAATATAATTCTTTTAACATTAAACAGTCCCTACAGTATTTTTTTTTTCTAATAAATTTTATTATAGGCGTGACATTTATCTAGTTATTTAATCTAAAAATAAAATATGCATATATGTTTGTTTTGAATAATCATAATTTTATTCTGTTTCTGTAGAGAATATTTAAAATAGTTATTTATTTCCGTCGAGAAAATTCAATTTTATCTTCGATGACTTCATTAAATAAAATTTTAAGGAATATTCAAGTAGACATTTAAAATAATAATAATAATTACCGAAATAAATTTATACCGTATTTATTTTTATCATAACAACAACTATAGAAAAATCAAAAATCGATAATAATTTTAAATTCAAGGATTTTATTAGTTTTAGGAAGCGAAGAAATAAATTACTTGTAGTAGTATTTTTCGTTTTCCTAAGATCCTGAACTAATAAAATTCAGTGTTAAAAATTATTATCGATTTTTGGAAACATTTTAGAAGGAAAAAAACTTTACAAAGTGAACTATCAAAATTATAAAAAAGAGGGTAATTAAAATAAATATTTGCTATCGTTTTAAATCTTTTAATTGCTTATATACATTGTTTACTTAATAGCTCTAATTAATTCTCATAATAAGCTAATTGAAAGGGCAATTTTCCTATATATACACATATATATATATAATGGAAATCAAACTTGCTGAGGAAATTCTATAACATTTATACACAGCAACATGCAAAATTCAGATAATATAATCGCCACTCTTAATGAATTCATACAAGTTTAATTGCCAAAACTTATTTATTGATAGTTAATAATGTTATTAAATCTTGTTATTGATAAATCAAATCATTCTTTTATATACTTAACATGTTATTTGTTATTCTATCTTATCAAATAACAATAATAACAGAATAAATTTAACAAATATTAAATTTTTTAAAAATAAAATTTCTATTTTTAACCTTCTAAAACTTTATCTAGAATAATAATTTTCAAATAAATTTTGCACTGTAGAAGTCAAATTTTTGGATGTAAGTAGACTCTATGTTCGTAGGACTTAGCTTACTAAAAAATGACAGGTATACAGTACTTGAATTCCATCTGGAATATCCAAGAATCGATAGTATATGTAAGAGATACTCGATCCTTGAGTTTAAATTTGATTTTCGGGTCAAATTTCGCATAATAATGTTTCCGGTTCATTCATATTGAATATTAAAATTTTTTGAAAAAGATGTTCGAGTTTAATTTTGATAAATAATCAACAATGACCAAACGTGGATCATTAAAAATGCATAATAAGTGTTTGCATTTTATCTGAAAATCGATAATACAGTATTAAAAACAGAAGCGTGGCAGAGTTACATCCATAACGGTGTAACGTTGCTTTTAACCTTGTATCAGAAGCCTTTAGTATTATTTAATCACTCAGTAATCTGTCTTTTTTATATTTTAAGGCATTTTTGAGTTTCATCTCTTTTCTTATTTTATTTAGTTATTTTTGAACTTTCTTTTTATCTTTTTTTTTTTTTGTATGTATTTTTTAAATTTGAACATTTTTTTCTGGTTTTATCTCTTTTCTTCTTCTTTTTAGTTATTTCCGAGTTTATTTCTCATTTTTGAGCCTCATTTCTTTATTGAAATATTTTTAAATTTCATTCCTTTTCTCTTTTTTTTTAGATATTTTCAAATTTCTTCTCATTTTTGAGATTCACTTCTTTGTTGAGATATTTGTATTAAAAATTAATTTTTGAGTTTCATCTTATTTTTTTAATTATTTTCATAAAAAAATTCTCAGTTAAAGTTAAAAAATTTTCATTCTATATCGATAACAATACATGCAATTTTTAATTATACGCGGTTTTATCAACACCAGATCAAATATGCAAATTACTAGAATAATCTAAAATAAAATTATATTTAAAAAGAAAAAAATTAAAATTAATTTTGAAGTCTTTTTAGCATTGCTACTGAAATTTTGTTTACTTAAAAAAAAAATAACAACAATAACTGCAACAAAACCCTAAAAATAATAGAAACACTGGTGGAACAATTTCATATAACATACCTGATACCTTATTCCCAATTGTCGAATTGCAGGTAAAATGCGATCACATAGTAAAGACAGATAGACGTCTTGTGTGAGTCGGTCTGAGATAAAATATGGCCCAATTATTTGGTCGCCCACCAGTCCTGCCCAAATATTTACAGCTTTTTGATATTGAGTGCGTATAGCTGACATCTGGTGTTGATTATCCGCTGCCCAATACCGAACATTTTGGCGATTTGGAGCGTGATCAATGTAGAATGTACACTCATCTGAAACAATCAGTTTATAGAGCAGATTACCATCATTGTACAACAAGTCCAACATCTTCCCACAAAATAACATTCTTCTATCATCATCACCTGGAAGAAGTTCTTGATGGTATTGATTTTTGTACGGGAAGAAGTTTTCTTCTCTTAATGTTTTCCAAACGGATGATTTGCTGACGTGCAATTTATGCGCGATTGAGGCGCAAGAAATTCTGGGTTTTTCAATTACTGACATGCAAATCGCAAGTTTTACTTCCTTTGGTAAAGCTCGACTTGGGTGATGAACGGGTATCAAACCTGGATTGGCATTCCCATCTTTTTGGAATTTCTCAACAACAGATTTAATTGTAGAGATGGATGGAATAGGTCTTCCAGGGTACAGCACCGCAAAATGACCTCTCATGCGCCTATAGGATAAGCCTGAATTACATGCCCGAACCATCCATACTTGTTCAGTAACATTGTAAATAATATTCGGCATTTTTAAAAATGTTCAAATTGCGGCACGTCTGTGTTTCTACGCTGTCGCTATAGCAACAACAGATTTTCTGTTTCTCGCACATCTTTTGATGTAAATTTTCAGTGATTTATTTTCAAATGTGTAATTACACCAGAATTAAAATCCAATAATTTTGTGTGTTAAATCGTTTTTTGTTTCTTGGATGCAATAATAAATAAATATCGTTAGAATTAAAAATATAAAATAAATTTTCGTAGCGAACGATTCCTGACGTGATAGATGCATCAGAATTGGCTCGATGCCAAAAATCAGATTGTTCGGTTTAAAGAAAAACACCCGAGATATATTGAAATAAATATTTGATTTTTATAGTATTTGGTAGATAGATAAAACAATTGAAGATAATCTCAATGGTACAGTCTATGACAGAAAGGTTTTGACATCTACCATAGGGGCTGTATTAGAGGAAGTAGTTTCAATTGTAAAGTCTGGAAAATCTCCACACAGCAGCTTGTAATGAAGTAGACTGTTCTTACCGCGGTAGAAATAAGGGTCGGGAATATTTCACAGAGGGGAGAATTTCTATGACGTACTTGAAATGAGTAATGCGATCTGTATTCTTCTTTCACTTTCCATTTTATTAAACACAGAAGACAATTTTATTTTTT